>CAOKZL010005624.1:0-11401 GCA_948472985.1 Iguana delicatissima | reverse complement strand
AGTCGAAGGCTTTAAATTCAGGTTGGTTGGGCACCCTTCAGGACTGCCTCAGTCACGTTGTCCTGCATGGCAGGGGGTTGGACTGGATGGCCCTTTCAGCTCTGTCTAACTCAAAGCTTCTATGAACACTGCATACAGGTAGCTTTTTTTTTTTTTTCAGAAGGAAAAATGTCTCCCATTTTTGTGCTGGAGGAGACAGTCAGTTTGTCTGTTCCAGCATAAAAAGGAGAGGTGGGAAGCCATGTCGCAGCACCTTTGGGACTGGTCCATTTCACTTCAGCTTTCACTGACTGAAGCAGTGGGCTGGAGTCCGTGAAAGCTGATGCGGAAATCTAACAGGTAGGCTCGGAGGTCTGCTAGACCCCTGCCCCCTTCCCCCTTTTATCCCATTTGGTTGTATTTTGAAAATGCCTGTCTCCGTGCCCCCAGCAATCAGGGTCTATGTAGCTTGAACCCTGACTGTCCTAAGTGACCATCCAGCTCCCATGTGGACATAACCTTCCACCCAGATTTCAGGCTATTGCCTCAGAGTGCTCATAGTGGCTAGTGGATTCTGGGATCTGTAGTCCAAATAATTAGCTTTCCTGAGCTCTGCCACACAATCACTGCCTGAATAAGGCTTCATGTTTCCTTAGTCACTGAGGCCATTTCCGCACTAGTCTGTTATAGCGCGATGATTCCACTTTCAACATCCTCTGGAATCCTGGGGTTTGCAGTTTCGGGAGGGGCCTGCAACCCCTCCCGAAACTGCAAACCCCAGGATTCCATGGGATGTTGAAAGTGGAATCATCGAGGACTTCCGGGTTTCATGGCGGACCGAGTGGTTGTGTAAAGACTAGCTGGCCGAAACACAACCGCCCAGCGAGGTGAAATCGGCTTTGAAAGATCTTTTAGGAGCTGATCAAACACTCCCCCGGTAAAGGGAGTTCGGAGGGTCCCGAAGGGGGTTCGGAAAGCTCGTCATCGGAAGGATAATAGGGGGTTTATTGTTCCCCTATGTCGGAGATACGAAGACGGGCGAGAGCCGAAGGGAACCACAGCCATGCTGGGCAGCTGCTGGAGTGATGAAGGAATGCCAAAACCTTTTAAAATCAAATGTCTGTAAGTGTATTTAACGAGACAATAAGCTTACACCTTGAAAGAACCCAAGAAGGATCTTGGCAAATTAGACTGTGCTGAAGGAGAAGAGGTAAGCGAATAAGAAAGGAAAAAAATCGGAAAGACTGTAATAATAATAAAAATACGTAGCGATAGTGAAAAGTGAAAAGGGAAGTGTGAGTGAGGATTATATTTGACAATCGAACTTTAACCAACTAATTTATAGTTATATTAATACATTTTTGAAAGACTGAAGATTGAAGTGAGGTATATAAAAGAAGCTTGAAGACCGGAGATATTAATATAAGGTTTATGCAGTTGGCAGCCAGAAGATACACAGCAAGGAAAATTGAGTGGAGGGAGATCGAAGAAGACAGTGAATAGAGCGATGAGGGTCGCATGAAGAGTGAGTAGAGGGCAAGAAGACCAGAGGTTGGTGGACGAGCTTGGAAGGTGGTAGAATGAAAAGTTGGTTGACTTGAGTTGAGAGACGGAGCTTCGGAAGAAGAGGGCGGATGGTGAACGTGTGAGGGAAAACGGAGAGAGAGCAGATGGTGGATTTGTAAGCGAGTGAGACAGAAGTTGGTGGGAGGCTGAAAGAAAGGTTGGCGGGCAGAAGAGCTGAGGAATGGAAGAACGGGAGAGCTGAGAGACGGGGGATCATGAGAGGAGAGGGTCCGCCGGACGAGTGAGGGGAGACGGCGAGAGAGCGACCGGACGACCAGTGCGGTGAGCGTTCGCAAGGTGACCGGAGATCCCAGCAAAAACCGGGCAAGAGAGTTGGGAGGAAGGATCGAGAGAGGAGAAGAACGTGAAGAAGGCTGGAGAAGGGATTGAGAGTCGAAAGGGTGAGAGAAAACACAGACTGGCGGTCGAGTGAAGAGTAGTAGAGAGAGACTGGACGAAAGGGAGGCTGAAAGCGGGAGGGAATTTAGTCAAAAGGATGGCAAAGAAGAGAGAAGAAAGGGTGGCTGGGTGACTAAATGAAATTTATAACTCACAGTTCTAAAAATTGTTGAAGCTTCAATTATTATTGTGTTATAAAATAAGTTGTATAATACACTGCTAGTAGGGGTTTGAGTTCTATTAAGTGCAGTACAATAATTAAAGGCTTTTAGGGGCGGATAGTTCTGAGGCAAATAGAAACTGATAAAGTGGAATCAGCTGGATGAGGAAAGGGGGAGGAGAAGATACTGGATCACTCAGAAAAGAATTTGGAAGGTCAAAGAGCTTGCAAAATTTGGCCTTGGAAAGAGTAAACAAGATATAATTTGTGTATGTTTTTTTTCTTTTTTTCCCCTTTTACTCATTTGCAGCTGTGCGAATAAGGCAGTCGAAAGAATGGATAACTAGCCCCCTCGTGTGGTAAAGTTTATCTAAACACTTTCTGTAAAGTTAAGACCCATTATTATTAATATTATTATCATTATTACTACAAGATATGTGTGCGTGTGTAAAGATGTGTGTATATTTATATGTGTATATCTATCTGTCTGTCTATATACACACATGCATATTTACCAAAGCAATTCTATTCTGTTAATCGCTTCAACAGACTTATTTACAAAGTTTTCCAGCACGTGCGTATTGTTGGTGTGTATATGTGCGATTATATTTATAGTCAGTCTCTTTCTCTGTCCTGTTGTGGCTCGAAATTAGCTTATTCGCCCTTCCAAGCTGAAAAAACGCCGCCACCACTACTATTATTCTACCCCTGCCCCCCCCGTTTTGCTGCCCCGGCCTCCTCCACCTCCAGGCCGGGGGCACCTTCCCTGCCGCCCTGCTCCTTTCCGTACTCCTCACCTGGGCGTCGAGCTGCCCCGGGAGGCTGACGCCGGGCGCTCCCGCTGCTATCCCTCCGGGTGCTGCTGCCACCCCATTTCCTCCTCCCGCTCTCCCGCGGGGCTTCTGGGTCTGGCTGGGGAGGGTGAAGTCCGTGAACTCGAACTCGGAACCCTGTGTGTCGGTGCCCAGCAGCTCGTCCTCGCTCATAATGGCGGCGGCGGCAGCTGAGGTAAACTGAGGGAGAACCAACGGCGGCGGTGAAGGAGGTAGTGATTGTTGCCTGTCGGTTTGGACGGGCGATTGCGAGGTCCCCTCACAGAGAGAACGAGCACCTCGGGACTACCTGCGCAGAACACTAGGCCCCAACCGTCGTCAACGGCCAAGCCTCTGTGGGTGCTTTTGTTGCAGGAGCCCAGAGAACACAGAGACCACAGAGCAAGAAAAAGAGTAATTTATTACGCGCAGGCTTTTGGCTGGATGTCTCCAAAAGACCAAAAGCCCTGAATTCAAGTTTCACAGCTCTTTTATAGACAAAGTTCACAGCATACACAAAGATCACAGGCAAAGATCGCAGGCATGTCTCGGTCCGCCCCTCCGGGGTCACAAATACCACATGCTGTTGCTAGCTAATTAACCCCGCACTCAGACCCCGGAAAGTGCTTATCTACAATCTGCAATTACCGCAGCCAAAAAACAAACAACACCCTGGCTACGTGATCAACATCCTAGCTACGTGATACATTGGCTCTCATGACCTTTTTACCCTTCTTAAATCTTTCTCCGTTCCTCTGACCTAAGCCCCCAGCTTCTACTTTATTTCTACTTTATTATTTCTAATTCATTCCTATATCATTTCCCCCCTTAAATGCATAATTTCTAAACAATTATAGCATTTCGTGACGTTATCATAAAACAGCGTCAGGCTGAGCCATCAAAGCGTACAGAGCTGCTGTCTTACCGGAAGTAATTTGAAGCATATTACTTATACATTGTATAAAACAAGGAAAGCATATACGCAGAAACAGGAATATTAGCACTACTGGCAACAAAAAACAATGCTTTTAGCCAATTCAGGTTTGGTAACCAAGATGTGAGCCACTTCCACCAGCTATCATCCCCTTCATTTATATCCTTTACTACTTCGTGCAGTTTGTTAATGTATGCTTCTATCGCGTTGCTGTTATCAGACAAGTTGAAACAGCACAATTTCTGATGCTTTTCACATCCTACATGATGGAGAAGGAAGAGATAGTCAACACCTGCCCGATTTTCCAATACAGCATTCCTTAGTTCCCGCTGTTCTTTGTTAAGCAAGGATAATGCTTTGGAAGTAGCGTTTATACTTTTGACTAGCGTACAGGCTAATCTATTTATTTCTAGTCCATTCTCCAAAGCCAATCCTGTTACTCCAACCAGGGAGAATGCTAACGCTATTTTCCCTCCTTGTCCGACCATAAGTGTGATTGGCCGTCACAGTTTTCATCTAGAGGGGCGGCTCTAGCTCTACGGTCTCGCTTCTGAGGCCATGGAGGAAGGACTGTTACCAGACGGCTAAGGCAGCAAGGTTGAGTGTCAGACAGATAGGCTGGTATATATGACCAGGTTCGAGACCCACAGGTCCAGAACCAGCCATGAGGTAAAAGAACATGACCTTGGTAATAAGATATATTTTGGATCTCCTTGCAAGGAATCAGAGGTCCTGGAGCAACGTTGCATTGGCTATTCTTACTCTGACAATTTATCATGTGCGCACAGGTAGCATTGGCTCCTGCTACTATAGGAGTTCGTAAAGTGAACTCAGTTAGGGGTAGAGAATTTGAAGTGACCCCCCAATCTGCGCTGCAAGCATACAACATATCTAAGTGGCTAAAGATCGAACTCTGGTAGTGGGTACTATTCTGGATTTGGCTTGGCTGCCTACACACCGGTATCAGACATGAATTAATGAGTCTATTGGCAGGAACTCCCTGTGGCAAACAGAAATGATCTACCCCGGTTATATTAGCTAGGTGTAACCAATAGTTATCAGCCAAACGTGGGGATGCTATCTCTTCAACCCCTTGAGCATTGCTTACAAATATCATATACATAGAGAATAATGAGAGTAATATTAAATGCATGTCAGTATTACGTCCCTTCCCGGGCTTCCTGGGGTCTGACTGTATGCGGGGCTGCTGGAATCCTGGACAGCAGCAATAGAGCCTAGCCCCTGTCTTCTTTCCTTCTCCAGGTGCAGCCTTAGTTGTACATAGAATTACCAGCTTCCGGAGTGGTAATAGTATAACTCAGCCTGAATCTCCGTGCCGCTTCTTCAAGGTGAGCTTGAGTGGGTTAGTAGGGTCCCCAGCTACCGACCACCCCCCTTTTGCTCGTTTTACACGTGTCCAATGTATCCAAGGTTTTATACCAGCCACCTTTACAGCTGTAGGGGTGGAAAGAATGACAGTTTTTGGTCCTTTCCACCGGGGAGTCAATGGATCAGATCTCCAATCCTTAACCCAAACCTCATCCCCTGGCTGGAAAAGGTGAACCTCAGTGATAGGGATGGGGAACCTATTTTCTTTTGCATGACGGCGCTGCGACTGCAAAGCTTTAACTAGCATCTGCACTTCTTGCTGTAGAATGACATTTCCTAGTTCCTGAATGTCCCCCGTTAACCCCGAAAGGATCTGAGGGGGTCTCCCGTACATTAATTCGAAGGGGACAGTTTGGTGACTCTGTGAGGAGTGCACCGAATTCTAAACAGAGCCAAGGGCAACACCTCCACCCATTTTAATTTTGTTTCTTGACATAGTTTGGCCAGATGTGATTTGAGAGTCCGATTCATTCTTTCTACTTGCCCGGAACTCTGGAGCTGGTATGCACAATGCAGCTTCCACTGGATACCAAACAGCCGATTTACTCCTTGCAACACCTTGTCGAGGAAGCTGGGGCCATTGTCGGATCCAATAGATTCTCTGGGCTCCTGCAGCACTTTAAGGAAACCAGCCAATGGGAGGGCGTCGTAACGTCTGTCCCGAGTGGCGCGGGAGCAGGGGGGCGGGGTTAAGGGGGAAGAAGGATGGCGCCCTCAGGACGCATGCACGGAAACTCCAAGACAAGGACGGAGAGAGTGAGAGAAGACGGGTTGCTTTGCGCCTGCACGTTCCCGGCCTTCGAGGAGGGGCAAAGAATAAGAAAGGGGAGGAGGAACTTGGAACGCTGCTCCCACTATGCGTTGCTCCAATCGGGATCTTATTCTGACAAGAGAAGGTGGGAACGGGGGGGGGGGGAGAATCAGACCAATCGCAATTAAGATCTCTCGAACACCCTGAGCGTGAGGAGGATGGCATCGGAGGAGGAGGGAGAAGCGCTCGCTTTCAACCAATCAAGGCCCAGGAGCCTTGCACGCACGCGCAAGAAGGCCCAAAGAACCAATGACTGTTGGGAGTGGCAACCTTTGCATGCCTAATTGAATAGCTAGTTTGTTTGCATGTCTATTGTAAGCATAGAGAGATAGCCTAGAGAGAAAACTTCCTGTTTGTTGGTTAACACCTCTTCCTCCAGCACATAGACATTCCTTGTTCTTTTGAAAAAAGTTCTCCGGCCATTTTGTCTCCCTCTTTTGTCTTCACTTTTTTTGTTCTGAAAACATACTCTGAGATCTCCTAACAGGGATCATTTTGCAGCAAGCATATGAGTGCTTTATTTTCTTCCTACCTACTTGAAGAATTGAACCTGTGTAGACTATGCACAAGCTTTTTGTGAATAAACTCTTTTATATTTTTAACCAAACTGTTTTTGTGCTTATCTTGAGCTAGACTAAGTGTGTTTGGGGTAGAGTTAAAGAAGTGGGACTGGTGATCTGTTCAACTTCCGTTTTGTGCAATTACTAAAATACTCTGCTGAGTGTGTCACATTGTGAGTAAAGAAAAAGACCACCCCCATTACGGGCTAAGAGATGGTCCCATACCTAGGAGTCCTAGCCCCTCCCATCTGCTGACTCATGACTCTTACTACCTCACCTGACCATTGCCGTATTTGGAAGGCAGCTTGTGATTGGAAGAAACCTCATGTTACCTGCCCGTCTGGACATTACCTTATATGGAAGGAAGCTTCTGGACAATTACCTATATGGAAGGAAGATTTTTACCCAATATGGGGCGGGTGGTCTATGATTGCTGGAAAAATGCTGCAATGGGTGTGTATGCTGTTTACCTGGATAAAAAGGCCTTGTCAAGTTTTTTTCTTGTTCCAAACCTCATGGCACCCAGCTGCAGCTGATTTGTATACCTTTATACTTTTGTACTGAATAAATCTGGCTTCTAGCCTTTGGACCAAGAAACGTCTGGTCATTTACCTGTTTCTCAGAAAAAGCTGTCCTTCTTAAGGGCGCAGAGGTGACAGTTTTCTGGCGCCCAACGTGGGGCGTTGGAGAAACGGGCAGGGGTTGAGAGACGCCCTGCATCAGTCCTCCTGCCCAGGAGACCAGACGGGAAGGAGTCCCTCTGAAGACCTCTGATCTTGGTGGCGGGCATCGATTTTCCATGTCAGGCGCCAACGTCCCACTTGTGACGCGACGAGGGGCATCGCGGTACGCCCCTGATCAGCGGCAAGGATGGGACTGCACCTTCCTGATCCAAAGCTCTGATTAGGGTTGAGGTTTGGAACGACGCACGCTTCTGATCCACCTCACCCTCTGGTAAGTCCCAAAAAGTCAGGGACTGCCCCTAGATAGGTACCTTGGGCATGAGACCAGTTTGGGAATTCTCCTGCTTCAGCTTTGTGGTGTGCGTGTGCCTGGAGTGTGTCTGAGACGTCCAAACACGGATGAAGCTTCTGTCTGTTATGGGATGTGTGTCTCCTTGTCTGTGAATTTGTGTTCTCTGTGTGTTTGGCATGCATTTTGTAAGAGAAGGGACTGTCTAACAAGCAAATGATAAAATATGGTACTGAAATCTGGCCTCAGTATAGGATCCCTGGGTTGTCTCAGTGGGACACAGATGGGACATTTGATAAGCTAGCATTGCAGGCCTGGATTAACTGGTTAGATTCAGTTGGGAAGACGATTGAAGAAAGGGTTAAGAAGAGATATACTGATTTGGGGTAACAAAGAAACACTGCTTTAAGGCTTTAATGTATGTAGGAAAATTCTAAGGTTTGTGTGTAAACAAAGTGACATTTCGCCTGGTATCTCCTTGGTGTTTTTCCTTATAGTTGTTGTTTTTGGGGCTAGAAGTTCATTTAGCCAAGAGATTAGCAGAAATTAAGTCAGTATGTTGATGAGAAATAGTGAGAAGTCCGGGGCTGGCAGTGGGAGTTTGAATCCAAACAGAGATGTGATTACTTTCCTTGTAACACACTGGAGGTGTGAATTTGAAGCAATTTGATGAAGAGAATGTTGCAGCTCTCATTTCTGAGGAGGAATTAAAGTTTGTTTGGAAACCTCCATGAAATAACAGAGTTTTTGTGTTCGCGTTGAGTAAGCATGATATGATTTTCTTTTTTTTTTTTGGTTTTGCTCTGTGTAAGCAACATAGTATGATATGTTTTTTTTATTTTCATTTTGCATTTTCTCATTTTTGATTCCTAGAGAAATGTTTTAAAATGCTTACTGAAAGTCTGAGCTCAGGAAACATTTAGTTCTTAAGCTGTCTCCATTCAGATCTCTTTGTCTCTTGAGTATTTGCATAACTATGAGGCAAGGCAAATGACTCACAAGCTCATTCTTTTAAATCTTTTGGTCTGAAAAGGTCTTGAGACAATTTTTTTTTATTTTTAAACTTCATCCAAAATATAGAGATTGCTTTTGACATAAAAATTGCCAGCCAAATAAAACCTTTTGTTTCAACCTTTTTTTTGCAGACCACTACAAAATA
This sequence comes from Iguana delicatissima, assembly GCA_948472985.1. Lineage (NCBI taxonomy): Eukaryota > Metazoa > Chordata > Lepidosauria > Squamata > Iguanidae > Iguana > Iguana delicatissima. The sequence goes on along the minus strand of CAOKZL010005624.1, from coordinate 2,660 downwards.
TGGCAATGGCCCCTCTTGTGGTCAACTCTTTTTCTTTTAGGTGATTTTAATTGTGGTATTCCAAATTGGGCCAGTGGTCTACACTGCATGGATGGTGTAGATGTTTTTGGGGGTTTTGTTTTGTTTTGTTGTTTTCTTTTTGTTTTTGTTTCTTAGCAGGGACTTACCCACTCTGATGCTTGGCATGGCCCCCCTCAGCCTCGCTGAGTGGGATGTTCTATTAACCTTTTTCTTGAGTTTTCTTTTTTGATGCAGGTATCCTGATCTATTCAAAACTCTGATGGCAGCTAATTATTTTATATGTCAAGATTGACAGCCAACTGATCCAGACATTAGCCATTGAACAATAGGGCCCCACTTTTTGTATCCTAAAGTACCTTGACTACCCTTTGATACACGGGGTGGTGGTGGAAAACTTTCAAGCCCCTCTCCTGAACAGATTTCCTCTTAAAGACTTCAGAAGAAGAAAATATACCTTCTACTCAAAGATATTGAACTCTGTGCATTAAAATCCTGATGGGCTATGCAGTACATTTCATCAACTGGACTTTTTTTTTGCATTTTTGGAGAAGTTTTTTTTAAATCAACCAAGCAGACTTTTTAGACATTTGAGGAAGGTGAATTCCTCACTCCACCTATACAAATCTGAAAAGAACAACAACAACAACAACACTATTTTGCATGTATTTTTGTTTCAATTTTTTTTTAATGTTCCAGGAACTTTTGCCTATGAATTGTTTACACAATGTATTGGAAATCTCATTCTGTAACACTGCCATTCAATTGAACTCTTGCCCTCATTCAAATTCTTGATTGCTACACCATTTTTTTGGTATTTGCCTTTAATTGGTTATTTGATATATACTTTTAGTAATGTGTAATGTTATGCTTTCTGTCTTTCTAGTTCCTTTTTATGTATTCTTAGTGTGACTTTACAAGATTAGTAGACAGGTGGTAAAAACATAGACAAAATGTGGTAGGATTTGAACTCAGAACCCATAGATTTGTTATGTTTGTACTGTGAATTTAAACACAACCCCAGATACAGAGACATGGAGGTGATGAGTTTGTGATTTTCATCTGATAGCTGTAGACAGGGTTGATAAGTTTTGTTATTTTTATCTGTCTACAAATATCATCATTAAAGAAGACATCATACCATAGAATAGAAATTTATGTTAGATAGATCAAATTTTCCAATTGTTGGAAAAAAACTGTCATTTCACTTATATACTGTTGTGTCCAGGAAGATTTTGTAATCAATTGTTGATTTCATTTATATACTGTTGTATTTTTGTTGCTTAGTTTCATATATCCATTATAAGTAATCATTAAGAATCATAGCAGTAGTTCTTTTCCAAAAAAACACACAACCCCTCTGTGCTAGCAATATCCTTTTATTGCTGAGGTAATATATTGCATTCATGTAGTGTGCCCAGAAATTATTTTAAATGTGAAATTGAGGTCTTTTTCCCTTTCTGTTTTAAGTGACTCTCAATTTCATTGCTTTTTTATTGCAGTTCTGATGAGAAATCCTTACTGTTGACACTCATTTTTCTTTTTATTCAATTGGCTCTAAAATTATTTTTGTTTTTAATTGGAAAAATGAATGATTTCACTATGTTCATTGTCATTTTTGGGGGGGGGAGTATGTTACCTGACACCTCAAAAGCCATGTCCTGAGAATCCTAATTATTTTATATCAAATATAAGTGAGCCATAGAGAGAGATACCAGAAGGACATGTGAGCAGGAGATTTCTGTCTGCTGTCTTACATCCTGGGGTAATCTAGCAATTTTGGCTCAACAGGCAATTTGAAAGGAGTTTCTGCAGCCATCAGGACCATTACTCTCTGAGAGGAAAAATAAACAATGCAAAAGCAGGCACCTCCGGAGAGATACTCATCTTGCAGGAAACTTGGTGGTACAAAGCTGAAATCCATCTTAATAAAACTGCTGCCATATGGTTTCACAGGACATTGGTCAACACTATATCTAGACACAGTTTCTGATTTTTGAGGGAGTTCTGTTTGGATTTTAAAGGATGATGCAGCTGGAGTTTTAAGAGCTAAAGTGGGAAGTTCTCTTAGAACTGCAAAACAATGGAGCTGCTAAGCAGCTCATATTTGCAACACAATGGAGCTGCTGGCGAACTCCCCTCAGCGGGCCTGAGATGTTTTCTCCTCGCTGAAGACTTCGGGTTTTGGTATTGTATGTCATCAAATCCTTTCTCTCTGTCTCTCTCTCTTTCTTAAATTTTCATCTCTTGCTAACTTTACAGTCTTGTATGTTTGATTGTAGGTGTGAAGCTGAGTGATTGTAAGAACTTTAACTTTTCATGCTTGTTGTAGTGAGTGTAGTTAATTGATTTTATGTTAATAAAATAATTTGAAGAAAAAAATTCCCTAGAAACTGACCTTCCCTGGGTCAAGGCATTGTCTCTGGCCCTCACAAATGCTAGAATCACTCCAAAAGGTCCCTTGAAGCTGTATACCTTTATACCTTTGTACTGAATAAATCTGGCTTCTAGACTCTGGACCAAGAAACGTCTAGTCATTTACCTGTTTCTCAGAAAAAGCTGTCCTTCTTAAGGGCGCAGAGGTGACAAGTCTGTGTTACTTTTTAAAATGATTGGCTGTGGCATCCAGACCTCACACTCTG
>CAOKZL010005621.1:0-10540 GCA_948472985.1 Iguana delicatissima | reverse complement strand
ACAGCCCTATTCCTAGGCCCTTTCCAAACCCTCGCATGGCCCTTTCTGGGGGCAATCCCAAAGGGGCTTGGGGGAAAGGGATATACAGGAGCACCCCCACCACATGGGACCGGCTCCCTGTGGAAGGGAGTGCAAGGGGTGGACTGCTTCCTTCCTCACACAGCCAGGACTTTCCCAGAAGGGCACGGGGGCAGGAAGTGCCACTATCATGAGCTTCTGCAGGACAGGTAAGTGCGGGATAGTGGGTCATTGATGGGGAAAAACCGGGGAAATTTTTAAACCCAATTTTTTGGGCACTGCCTGGGGGGAAAGGAGAAATGTGGCGGGGAAACATCATGCATAAGCATCATCCTGGGCCATCCTTCTCCCATCTTACTTGTCCTGCAAAAAGCCCCAGAAGAGTGATGGTGAACTTTCTACCCCTAGCACAGCCTGGGAAAGTACTATGAATTTTTTTAAATCAATGATTTAATCCCCCATTGTGCTGCCGGGAGACGGGGGGGAAACTATTAAAGGGGCCCAGTAACATACATTTGCTCATTTTACATGCACACATAACTTCAAAATTTTCCTTACAAAAATTTCAAAGGTAACATGCACATTTTTTTACCTGTTGGGGCAACAGTCTCTTCGGGCCCCTTTTTTGGGGGGCTAACCTTTGACAAAAAAATGCATAGAATGTTGTTTTCTATGTTAGTTAGCTCCAGATATACTAAAAAGCCCCCAAATAACAAATTATAAGAATATATTTCAGAGATTACACCTTATACACAAGCATGGTTTTATATTTTATAAAATGGGACCATAAAGGGTGATTTTCTTCTACTGCTTTCCATAGCTTAATTTATTTTTTCTTTTCTGTTTTCAAAAGAAAAATATAAACCCGGTTTTCCTTTTCCCCACAGTTGCAATTACTTGCCATTGTGATTATTTCAGCTCCCAGTTATAAGTTTAATGGGGAAGGGGGAAATTTTATATTAAAAGAACCTGCTTACAAGTAATTTGTTCTAGGAACAGCATTTTACCCGTAAAAATAAAACAGAAGAAAAATCCCGGGGAAACCCCAAAGGAACATTTCCCTTTTTAATTTTTCCCAGAAATTTTGTGTACAAAAATTTTTAATTCCCGTTCCATTTATGAGGCCTCTACAGGAAAAAGGGAAAAAAATTCAGAATCTCAGGAAGAGAGGGGGGATTTAAAAAAATGGCAGGTGCCTCAAAATCTAAAAAAATAATAATAATAATTAATTAATCTGCATAGTCATTTTGTAGCAAATGAATAAATAAAAATTTTTGCCATAAAGTTTAAAAATGCAGCACTTTTAGACACCCCTTGTGGGCCTCTGCTTTTGGGGGATATTCAGTTTTGGGGTTCCAAGAAAAATGAAGAAGCCTATAAAAATGGGGAAACCCCCGGGAGGATTCTCACTATCAGTAGAAGTTGTAGAAGGGATTCAGAACCTTCCCAAACTTAATATTGTTCCTGAATTTCATGTGGAAAAAGGGGGGAGATGCTCAAAAAAACCAGCAACAAGGGATACTGCATAAAAGGACAGAATCTAGGTAACTGCCAATCACAACTAGAAGAAAAAAAAAGTGTGGGGGTTTGGGGGAAGTCATTGCTCGGGGGTATAGAACATTTGTTTTTAGCCTATAAATTCAATCAGGAAGATTGCTGTCTCCTTGGTTCACATTTTCTGGGATGTCACTGACAACTTCCCAAAACTCATAAAGAACACATTTTACTATCCCTTTCCCCTTTATTCATGTGGGCCCCGGGCCTGAAGTATCCTTGAGAAAACCCATAGGCCCAGGAAGCTGAAGATGTTGGAGGCATAGGTGGTTTTCCTTTTTAATTCTGCCAAAGAGTAAAAAGGATTTACACAAAAGGGATATTTAAAATTTGAAACTAGCTAATATATGATGTAGATGAGAGAACTTTGGAAAACCATTGTCTTCACTTTTTAGACAGACAACTGCTGGCTACAGGTGGCCCATGTTCAAGGATGGAAAAATTTTGAAGATCACAATAAAATGAGAATACTTAATGCCTATTTTCTTCCATTTCCCCCCCAAAAAAAAATTTTTGTTTTCGTGGGCAGCAAACCCCGGGAAGAGATCTGGATTGGGAAAACAAGATTGATAGAGAATTAGTCAGGAACTACCCAGCTAAAAAAGGCCCCCTTTTTCCCCGGCCTTTTTTAAGAAAACCCCGGGGGGGAGGGCCCCATGACGGGGGTCACATTTTCCCCGGCCGCCAAGGGCCTGACACGGACCGCGCCCCTTTTTTATTTTGGCCCCAAAAAACCGAAAAAGCTGACCGTTGTGCATCACTCTTTGGGTCCCGCCCAACCCGGTGTGAAAGCCCCGGGGGGCCGGGGGGGTCAAGGGGTCCCCTCCTCAGCTCAGCCTGGGTCCCCCCTGGGACCCGGAATGGAAGAGGTGGGGGGCTCCGCAAAGGGAAGCGGCCCAACCAAACGGAGGGATGTGAGAGCGTTCCTTTGAAGGCTTCCTGGGATAGCCCCGCAGCCCAGCACCAGGAAAAGGTAAGGTGTGAAAAGGGGTTAAAAAGTTCAGGTTTGGAGGGCCAGATAAATGATCCCAGAGTACTGAAAACTTACTATGATGTCTAAACTAAATGCTATTATTTTTGAGAAAACTTGAAGTACAGTTGGGGTCCCGAAAAAGGGAAAAGGGGAAACATTCTCTTCAAAAAAGAAAAAAAAGGGAAACTCAGATAGTTAACCTATTTAATCCCGGAAAAAAATTTAAACATTATATAGGTGTCTATCTTCAAGTATCGGGATGACAATGCAGTAAAAAGGATAAATATGGGTTAGTCACAAACAAATCCTGCTAAACTGATTTTAATCCCTTTTCAATTGAGTCACTAGTTTAGTAGATGGTGGAAATGCTGTGGATGTCATTTATCTGGATTTTTGCAAAGCATTTATAAGGTCCCAAATATTTTGATTAGAAAACTGACTAAATATGGAATAGATGGAAATATAATCAGAATTAATAGAATTTTTATTATGGTCATAGCCCGATAAACAAATCAGATGGATCCATAACTGATTGAAAAAACCATGTTCAAATACATCATCAATGGTCATGCTTCAAAGTAGAAGAAGTTCTTGGGGGAAGTTTCTCAGGGTTTGGTCCTACAACCATTACTTTTCAACATTTTGTTTAATTAATTAATCCTACAGAGGGGAAATAACCCTTATCAAATTTGCAGATGCAAAAAAACTGGAAGGGGTGACTAACACATTGGAAGATGGGAATAGAATTCAGAAGAACCTAGATAAACTAAAAAATTGGGGAGAAATTAATAAAATTAAACTAACAGAGACAAATAAAATTCTACATTCAGGCCCCCAAACCAAAGACGTCACAAAGACTGTCATAGAGGGAGGGAAAGGCCCTTCTTTTTCCCCAATGCATAGAACCAGGTCCAGTGTTTTGAAATTAAAGGAGGATAGATTTTTATAGTAAAAACAGTTCAGCAATGAAACCAATTCCCCAGAAAAGGGTACTGTCTTCTTCTCCAGAATCTTAAAAAAGGTTTAAATGAAACCCTCCTTATTATTTTGGGGGATCAGGAAATTTTTACACACACACACACACACACACACCCCAAAAAAAATTATTTTCTTGTAAATATCCTTTGTTTTGTTCTTTTTAATAAAGTAATGTATGGTGTGAAAGGGGAAAGGGGGACAATGTAAAAAAAGGGCAATGAAAAAACAATGCAAAATAGGCAGAAAAACAATCTGTAAAAAAAATTAGGCTGAGGAAAAGACTGGCCAACATAAATTTTTTTTGGGTACCAGGTTTTGTTAACAGAATAACCATTACACCATCCTAAGTATAGTTCCTTTTGGAAACCTGGAAACCAGAGGTGTTGTGTGTGCTCAACTACTCTGAAATCAACTAGAAGGAGGCCCCCCCCCCAAACAAAAATTTCCAAGGCTTGATGTACATCCTCCTCCATACACCACTGAGAACTATCAATCAGAAAAGTACTAAATGATTGTTATTTTGTTATTGCTTTCATGGTATTCAGCTTGTTACAAGTTTCAGCTGGGATTTTGGGGATGATGCTGATGATGATCAATGGTTATTTTTTACTGTTTGGGCTGTTTCTTTTAAAACATACAAGTGGTCAAAATTAACATTGACTTGCTTGCCAGTGTTAGTCTGCACCTTCAAAACACTTTAGGGGGGGTTCCTTTTGCAAAAAAATACAAATGTCTAGCACCACTAAAACAGAAACTGTTGAGGGACCATACATCTGAAATTTAAACAGCCTTGGGAAGTTTGAGCATTTTCTGTTTTTTTGTCTTTTTATTCCTCTGTTGCATATTTTTCAGTCTTTAAATTTTTTAGTGGAATCCTCAGTGAATATGTAAAAAATTACAGATTTCATTGTAAAATAACAAGTGTAGAAAATCCCCTTTTTGTTAATGTGAATTCTCCATATAAATTTACATTCCTTTTAGGGAAATGTAAATAGAGAAACTTTAAAAGGCTCACCCTGGAAAGAGTAAAAACCCCTTTTTTTTGGTTCCCCCTTTTTCCCAAAAGGAAATTTTTAAAAAATTTTTTTAAAATTTGGTTTTTTTTTTTCTTTTCCCCCAAAAATTTTTTTTTGGGGGGGGAAAAATTTTTAAAAAAAAACCCCTTTTTTTTTTAAAAAAAAAAACCCAAAAAATTGTTTTTTTTTTTAAAAAAAATTAAAAATTTTTCCGGGGTTTTTGGGGAAAAAAAAAGGGAAAAAATTTTTGGGCCCCAAAAAACCCTTTAAAATTTAAAACCTTCCCTTTTTCCCCTTTTTGTTTTTTTTAAAACCTTTTTAAAAAAATTTTAATTTTCCCCCTAAAAAATTTTTTTTTTTTAAAAAATTTTTTAAAAAGGAAGTTTTGGTTTGGGGGGGGTTTTTCCCTTTTTTGGGGGGGCCCCAAAAAATTTTTTTTTTTAAAAATTTTTTTTTTAAAAAGGAAAATTAAAAATTTTTCCAATTTAAAAAAAAAAAAAAATTTTTTTTTAAGGAAAAAATTTTTTAAAAAAAAATTTTTTGGGGGGGAAAAAAAAAATTTTTTAAAAAACCCCCGGGGAAAAAATTTTTAAAAATTTTTTTTAAAATTTTTTTTTTAAAAAAAAAAAATTTTTTTTTTTTTTCCCCTTTTTGCTAATTTCCCCCCTTTTTTTTGGGGAAAAAACCCCCAAAAACCCCCCAAAACCAAAAAGGGGGTTTAATTTTAAAATTTTTTTCCCCCCCAAAAAACCCCCCCCGGGGGGGGGTTTTTTTTTTAAAAATTTCCCTTTTTAAAAAGGGGGTTTTAAAAAAAAAAAATTTGTTTTTTTTTTTAAAAAATTTTTTTCCCTTTTTAAAGGGGGGCCCCCCCCAAAAAAAAAACCCCGGGCCAAAAAAAGGGAAATTTAAAACCGGAAAAATTTTTAAATTTAAAATTTAAACCCCCAAAGGTTTTTTTTTTTTTTAAAAAAATTTTTTTTGAAAACCCCCCAAAAAAAGGGGGAAAAAAAACCGGGGGCCAAAATTTTTTTTTTTTTTTTTTAAAAAAATTTTAAAAAAAAATTTTTTTTTTTTTAAAGACCCAAAAAATTTTACCATTTTTTTTTAAAAAAAAAAAAAAAAAAATTTTTTAAAAAAAAGGGGGGGGAAAAAGGGGGGGGAAAAAAAAAATTTTTTCCCCCAAAACCTTTTAAAAATTTTTTTAATTTTTAAAAATTTGGGAAAAAACCCCCCCCAAGGTTTTTTTTTAAAAGGAAAAATTTTTTGGGGGGTTTTTTTTAAAAAAAAAAATTTTTTTAAAGGGAAACCCCCTTTTTTTTAAAAATTTTTTTCCCTTTTCCATTTTTTAAAAATTTTTTTTAAATTTCCCCCCCAAAAAAACTTTTCCAAAAAAGGAAAAAAAAAAAAAAAATTTTTTTAAATTTTTTTTTTTTTTTTAAAATTTTCCCCCCCAAAAAAAAATTTTTAAAAAAATTTTTTTTAAATTTTTAAAAAAATCCAAGGGGGGAAATTTTTTTTAAATTTTTTTTTTTTAAAAACCCCCTTTTAAAAAAAAACCCCTTTTTAATTTTTTTTTTTTTAAAAATTTTTTTTTCCTTTTCCCAGGGGGGGGTTTTTTAAAAAAATTTTTTTTTTCCCTTTTTTTTAAAAATTAACCCCCTTTCCCCCCTTTTTTTTTTCCCCCCCCCCTTTTTTTGGGGTTTTCCCCCTTTTTTTAAACCCCAAATTTGTGGGAAAATTTTTTTGGGAAAAAAAACAAAAAAAAAAAGGGGGGGCCCCCTTTAAAACCCCTCTTTTTTCCCCAAAAAAAATTTTTAAAAGGGGTTTTTTTAGGTTTAAATTTTTTTTTCCCCCCCCCTTTTTTTTTTTTTTCCCCCCTTTTTAAAACCCCTTTTCCCCCAAAAAAATTTTTAAAAAAAAAAAGGGGGAAAAAAAAGGGGGGCCCCCCCCCCAAAAAAACCCAATGTTTAAAAAGAAAAATTTTTTTAAAAATTTTTGGGTTTTTCCCCAAAATTTTTTTGGGGAAAGGGTTTTAAAAATTTGAAAAAGGGCCCAAAAAAAATTTTTTTTAAAAGGAAATTAAAAATTTTTTTTTCCCCTTTTTTTTTAAAAAAATTTTTCCCCCCCCCCCAAAAAAAAGGGGTTTTTTTTTTTTAAAAAAAAGGCCCCCAAATTTTTAAAACCCCCTTTAAAAAAAAGGGGGTTTCCCCTTTTTCCCGGGCCCCCCCGGGGAAAAAAGGGGCCCCCCAAAAAACCTTTTCCCGGGGGGTTTTTTTCCCCCCCACCCCCCCCTTTTTAAAAAAAAATTTTTTAAAAAAAGGGGGAAAAAAAAAAAAACCCCCCCCAAAATTCCACCCCCCCCGGGGGGGCCCTTTAAAAAGGAACCCCCCCCGGGGGGCCAAATTTTTTTCCCCCGGGAAAAACCCGGGGGGGAAAAAGGGGCCCCCCCCGGGGGGGGGGTTTTTAAAAAATTTGGGGAAAAGGGGGGCCGGGGGGGGTTTTTTTTTTTTCCCCCCAAAATTTCCCGGGGGGGGAAAAAAAACCCCCGGGGGGGGGGGAAAAAAAAAATTTTTTCTTTTTTTTGGGGAATTTCACTTTTTCCCCTTTTTTTGGGTTTTTTAAAAGGGGAAAAAAAATTTAAAAAAGGGTTTTTTTTTTAAAAACCCCCCCCCCTTTTTTTTTTTTTAAAATTTTTTTTTTAAAAAAAAAAAATTTTTAAAAAAATTTTTTTTTCCCCCCTTTTCCGGGTTATTTTTAAAAAAATTAAAGGGGAAAAAAAAAAGGGGGTTAAAGGGAAAAAAATTTTTCCGGTTTTCCAAAAAAAAGAAAAAAAATTTTTTTTTAAAAAAAAAATTTTAAAACCCGGGGAAACCCCCCCCAAAATTTTTTTTTTGGGGGTTTGGGGAAAACCCCCCTTTTTTTCCCCCCTTTCCCTTTTTTGGGGTTTTTTTAAAGGGGGGGTTTTTCCCAAAAAAAAAATTAAAAAAAAAAAACCCCCCCAAAATTTTCCCAAAAAAACCCAAAAATTTTTTTTTTCCTTTTTTTGAAATTACCAAACACCAGGAAAACAAAAAGCCAAAGGAACCAAGGGAAAAGGCCCGGAGGCAGAGATAGGAGGCAAAAATTTCCATCCGGGGGTTTTTGGGAGCAGGAAAACATGAAGGTTGTGAGGGCTTGCTTTAATTTGCTGGGAGGTGCCGGGGGTTTAAATAGCCACTGTGAACCAAGGTACTGCTTTTATTGTTTCCTCAGCCGACCCCCGGGCACCTCCCTCTCAGCAGCCCTTTTCCCAGCCTTCTCCCATGATTGGGGGTAAGGGCACACTGGCTGCAACTCCTTTGTTTGTTGGCCCCCTTTCCATCATAGGGCCAACTCAGTCCCTGTTTGATTTTCCATTGCCAGGGGTATTTGCGGGGTTGACTTGCTCAGTATTTACCCCCCGAAGCAATATTTTGTTTCCCCCAACCCACATCATAATCACCTATCACAAAATTGATAAAAAATTTGTTCCAAGTGGATGTGTGTGGGGTTTTAAGCCAAAATTTCCCTAATTCAGCTTGTAGTATATTTTGATATCCTAAAACACTATTCAAACATAAGTTTCCAAATACAACCCTTTGGAATGTACATGATTGCCAGTTTAAAAATTTTATCATTTGGACCCAGCTCTCAATTTTTTATTTTATTTTTAAGCCAAAGGAGCTAGATGTTTGGCAAAACAAGGTACAATCCTATTAACAATCTAATAAAAAGAGTAGAAAGTTTGGTATGATTTTTGGGGAGGGGGGGGTGGGATGGAGGTAAAGAACACCAAAACCCCATGGCTACACTTTCCCATGAACGGGGCTTTTGCCCTTGATTAACAGGTATGGGGTTTATTTCTGGGGCCCAAGAAAAGTAATTATTTATATAAAATTTTGGTAAATTCACATTATTATATAACACTAAAAAAAACCCCTTAAACCCTTTCCCAAAGGGGTTTTGGTTAATTAAAAATATGGGAGTGCAAAAAAAGGAAAATAGGTTTGTGTAAAACTTTTGGGTGGATGGGAAAATTTAATCAGGAAAAGGGAAGCAGGGTTTTTTCTAGAGAAAAAGGGGCAAAATTTTGAGGGGGAAAAAGGGTTAAAGGAGGGAAAGATTATCTGAAAATTTAAGAATGAATCAAAGTTGTGGGAAGGAAATTTTTATTGGGGGCATCTGATCCCTCCAGTCATAAAACATATACCCTCTCTCCCTTAAAACATGCTAAACCCCATTCAAACCCGGAGAAAGTGTCATGGAGGAGGAGAAGATTGATGTATTTTCCCGTGGGGTTTTGACGTTTGGGTTTTTTCCAAAAATTATCTAAAATTTCTTCCCTTTTTCCTCACTCCTTTTAAAAATTTGTAACTTGGTAATTTTCACTTCAGGGGTGGTTCTTCTTATCATAAGTCTAAAATTAATGTTTACACGTCCTTTCTCAGAGTACTTGAGACAACTGGGGAAAGCTAAAATTTTATCAAAGAATCCTTCTTCATCCTTGAAATGTTTTATCTTTCTTTTTTCTGGTCAGGCTCTTGCCTCTCTCCCTTGACCCGGCTGCACTGCCTTTTCTAGGCCCTTTCCAAACCCTCCATGGTCCCTGGTGGCAATCCCCGAAATCCCCTTTCTGGGAAGGGATTAATTTACAGGAGCACTCCCCCCCACATGGGGCCGGGTCCCTGGGAAGGGAGTGCAAGGGAAATCACTGCTTCCTTCCTCACACAGCCAGGTATTTTCCCAGAATGCACGGGGCGGGGAATCCCATCATGAGCTTCTGCAGGACAGGTAGTGGGGTAGTGGGTAATTGATAGGGAAAACCAAAAAAATTATTTAACCAGCAATTGCATCCTAGGGACAGGAGAAAGATGTGGCTGGGATGACTATCATAACATCATTTGGTGCCATCCTTCTCCCCTTCCTTGTCCTGCGGGAACCCCCAGAAGAGTGATGGTGACACTTTCTACCCCAGCCCCACCCGGGGAAAGTACTCATGAATGATTCAATCAATGATTTAATCCCCGAATTGTTTGTCAAGGAAACCTTTTTTGAAAGGGCCCTGGTTCATTTTTCTTTAAAGCACACATAACTTCACAGATCCAAAAATTTCAAAGGTAACATGGGAAAAATTTTTGGGGAAAAGTCTCTCGTTTCCCTTTTTTTGGGGCTAAACCTTTTTACATAAAATCATAAAAGTTGTTTTCTATGTTAATTTTACTCCAGATTACTCAAAAACCTCAAAAACAAATTTTAAGAATATATTTCAGAGTATTACACCTTATACACAAGCACTGGTTTTATATGTGTATGAAAAGGGGGTTTTTTGGGGTATGTGAAATTTTTCTTCTACTGCTTTTTCCCTAGCTCATGAATTTATTTCTTTTCTTTTTTTGTTTTTAAAAAAAATTAAAACCCCGTTTTTTTACCTTTAGCAGTTGCAATTATTTTTTGTGATTATTTCAGGGTCCCAGTTAAAAAGTTTAATAGGGAAATGTTTATATTTAAAACCCCTTACAAATAATTTGTTCTAGGAACAGCATTTTTCCAGCTAAAAAAAAAAGAAGAAAAAGTCCTGGGAAATTCTAAATGAAGCATCCCTTTTTAAATTTTCCCCAAAAATTTTTTGTACACTTTTATTGCAGGTTATTAAAAACCCTGGGGAAAAAGGAAAAAAATTTAAAAATCTCTAGGGAAAGGGGGGAAGGTCAAATAAAAAGGGGAGGTGCCCCAAAAAATTTCAAAAAAAAATAATAATAATTAATTAATCTGCATAGGGGGTTTTTTTTAGCAAATGAATAAATATAATATTTGCCATAAAGATTAAAATGACCTTTTGGTCCTTTTGGGCCTCTGCAGGTTGTTGGGTGGAAACTTTCCCAAAAAAAATGGGAAAAAAGCCTATAACAGTGAGGAAACGCCCTGGAGGATTCTCACTATAGTAAAGATTTACCGAAGGGATTTAAACCTTACCACTTAAAAT
>CAOKZL010005620.1:0-10632 GCA_948472985.1 Iguana delicatissima | reverse complement strand
ATGATCAGCCTGCTCTCCAGTATGCCGGCCAGGGGACCCCGTGTACGGCAGAACAGGGGGCCCGGACGACATGGCCACTTTTTCCTGCGGGCCCTTTCCCGGGGCGGTCGGGGGGCCCGGGTGCCGTAGACAGCCAGCCGCCAGCTCCCGCCAACTGAGCAAGGCCGGGGGTCAGTGCGGGACTACACCACCCCCTTTTTGCCTACTGGGAAGCCCTGGTAAAACCCCCCCGCCCTCCAAGACCAGTACCGTCCCGGTTCCCGCCAGACCCTTAAAATGGCCCGGAGTCCCCCGCCAGAGACTCTGGAGCTGCTAACCCAGGGCCCTCCGGATTAAGGGGTCCCCTAGAGGCCCAAAGGCAGGCCCCCCGGGGGGGCTCCACCAGCGGCCGTGCCGGAACCCCGGGCCCCCGGGGGCCCCCCCCCCGGGGCCCTGGGGGTGCCAGCAGCCCCCCTGGGGGGAAGCCCACCCACCGGGGGGCGCAGCCCCGCCTGACCGCTAGGAGAAAGAGGGGGCGCCAGGCGGGCTTGTCCCCTGCCCTGGGGTTTGGGGGGGTTTGGCGTGGGGCCCTGCGGGGCCCCGGCCCCGGAGCTGGGGGAAAAACCCAAACCCCCAGGTTGGGGGCCGGGGAGGCCGGGGGGCCCAAGGGGGGAAAAGGGCCCCGGGACGAAGGGGTTGATCCGCTGCTGGGGGCCCGGGACCCGGTTTGGCGCGGGCCAGCCCATCCCCAAGGGGGTTCCCCGGGGTCCCCTTCCCTGGATCTCCAGTTCGCTCAGGACCACCAGATCCCACCTGCCCCCTGCCGGGGCCACGGCCGGTGGAGACCATTGATGGGCGTTTGTGAAGTCGGGCCCCAAACCCCCCCGGGAAATTGAGGTGGGTTTCGGTAACCCACTGTGAGGGAGAGTTTCCTGGGGCCCCTGCGGTGCCCTGCTTTCCCGGGTGCGGGGGATGCCCTGGCTCTGGGCGCCTTTACCCGCACATCTCCTGGGCGCGGGCGGGGTGTTTGCGTCCGAACTGCCAGGAGCACTGCTGGCCCGAGAAGGGGATGGGCCCTTGGGGACCCCGGCCGGACCTCCGTGGAAATTCCGGAAGACCGGGGGCCCGGGTGTGTTTGACCAGGAAAGGAGGCCAACCCCCCGCCCCGCACCCCTTGGACGACTGCGCCATAGACCTGGGGGACCCGGGGGCCCCCCTCCCGGCCCGGGTCATCATCCTCGGAACCGGAGTTGGCAGCCTTGCGGGAGTTCCCCAGAGAAGAAATTGCGCCGGGGTTCGTGGGGCCTCCCCGGGGGGGCCCCCATGTGTTTGTTCCAAGAAATCGGGGGGGCTTCGCCTGTGCAACCACACCGCGCCCTCAACCGGATTACCCTAACCCATACCCCCTGGGCCCCCACCCGGAGCTGTTGGAGCGGCTTCGCCAAGCGACGGTCTTCACCCAAGTGGACCTCCCGGGGCCTACAACCTGGGGGCGGATCCGGGGGAGACCCAGTGGAAGACGGGGGTTTCCCAACCCCGGCCCCTACGAGTATACCGTCATGCCCCTTTTGGGCCAAAAGCGTTAGTGGTGTTAGGAATTCCCCCAACGACATGTTCCGGGCATGGACCGGTTTGTTTCACCTCGACTTCCTGATCTACTCCCCAATCCTCCCTAGGGACATGTGGGCCCTTTGTGCGGCGGTTGCGGGAGCACCGCCCCAAAGGAGAAGTGCGCCTTTGACCCCCGGAAAAGGGGACTTTTGGGAGCGTGCCCTCGGGGGGGGGATGGATTGGCGAAAGGGAGAGGCCATCGCGCCGGCCAGGGGCCCCCAAAAGCCGCAAGGACGTGAGCGGGTTCCGGGGTTCGCCAACTTCTACCGGGCATTGCCATTACGCGTCGTTTGGGGCCGCCCTAAGGTTTGGGGGAAGGCGCCGTTCCAAATGGCCCCGAGGCTCAGAGGGGCGCCGGTTTTCGAACCCCTTCCCCCACGGAAAACCCCCCGGGCACCCCATCCCCCAGGCCCCCCGCCCGGGAAAACGCCTCAGACGCGGGGGTCGGGGGGTCCTTCTGCAGAGTCCGGGGTTTGGATGGGGAGCTCCGGCCGTGCGCCCACCATTTCGGCAGCTACCCCCCCCGAGCGGAACTACACCATCTGGGAAAAAGGGAACTCCTGGCAGTTAAGGCAGCGTTCGAGGCCTGGCTACCTCCTGGAGGGCGCGCTGCACCCGGTGCAGGTGCGGACTGACCACCGCAACTTGGAATACCTGCAGACCTCCCGGAAGTTGACGCTGCGGCAGATGCGATGGGCCCAAGTGGCCGGTTCAACTTCCAGCTGCAGTACGTGCTGCGGGCCCGCAACCGGCGTGCGGACGCTCTGTCTCAGAAGCCGGAGTTCGCCGCCACCCCCGAACGAGAGAGCCACTCGACCATCTTGCGCCCCGAGAACTTCGCAGCGGCCGTGGATGTGACGACCCTGGAGGAGCGGATCCGGAGGCCCAGGCTCGGGAGCCACCCCGCCGAGGCCCTGCGCCTGGGGGACGCCGCCTCCCCGTGGTCGGAGCAGGGGGGGCTTCTGACCACCGTGATCGGCTCTTCCGGCCGCCAGTCCCTGCCGCGAAGACGTGCTGCGGCTCTGCCATGACGGGAGGCCCGCGGGGCACTCGGCCGGCACAAGACCCTGCACCTAGTGACCCGCGAGTTCTGGTGGCCCCGGGTGCGCGGGGATGTCGATCGCTATGTCCGCTCCTGCCCCGTGTGCCGCCGTGCCAAGGACCCGACGGAAAGGCCCTCGGGATTGCTCCAGCCACTGCCGACTCCCGCTGGCCCGTGGCGGACCATCTCCATGGACTTCATCACAGAGCTCCCGCCGTCCAAGGGCCACACCGTCATCCTGGTAGTGGTGGACCTCCTACGAAGCAGCCGCGCACTTCGTCCCATGTCGAGCGCTACCCTCGGTGAAGGAGACAGCTCGCCTCGTCCTGATGCACGTCTTCCGGCTGCACGGTCTGCCCGAAGGGGACGCGACCGATCGAGGAGTCCAGTTCTCCGCCCGGTTCTGGCAGTGCCTGTTGCGGCAGCTGGACATGAACCCCGGTTGTCGTCGGCCCACCACCCGCAGACCGATGGCCAGACGGAGCGCACCAACGCCACGCTGGAGCAGTATCTGCGGTGCTACAGCTGCTACCAGCAGGACGACGGGTCGACCTCCTGCCCGTGGCTGAGTTCGCCTATAACAACGCGGTCCATGCCTCCACCCAGCAGACCCCGTTCCTGGCCAACTACGGCTTCCATCCGCGGTGGTTCCACCGGTCCGGGGCTCCGTCGGCGGTGCCCGCCACAGACCAGTGGCTCCAGGAGCTGCGGGCCATCCAGGAGCTGCTGCGGGAACAGTTGGAGCTTGCGAGGAGGCGTACAAGCGGGGAGCGGACCGGCACCGGCAACCGGGTCGCCTCTGCAGGTCGGTACTCGGGTCGCTCTCCACGCGCTTCCTGCCGCCTGGGCGCCCTAGCCGCAAGCTGGATGCGGCATGGGGTCCCCTTTGTCATCCGGGCCCAGGCTGAACCCCGTTGGCCTTCCGGCTCCAGCTCCCGCGCACATTCTCAGTTTTGACACAGGATGCACCCCTCTCACTCTTCCTGGGAAGTTTGAAAACACTTCTGCATACTTAGATAACAAGTTACAAATCTCCTCTTTCTGTTTATCTGAAAGGGATTCATCTATACGGGCTTCCTGGATTTTATGTTCAGGCACATCTCCTTTCTCCCAACATGATAACCAATTCTGTTCCTCCTCTACCATCTGTAATTACATAACAGATTAAATTCTGCCTCCTGTAATAAGGCTTTAACATATTGGTATGAACCTCTTTAGTCCCTTGATCACCCCCCAGGTCAATCAAATAGTTGACATCATTAAATTTCTTCGCGATGGTCACAGGTCCAAACCAGGTAAACTGCAGCTTGTTTCCTTTTAAACAGGCTTCAGGAATAGTACTTCATTGCCTGGATGATATGTTCTTTCGGCCCTGTCTGTCATACCAGGTTTTCTGTTTCTTCTGCGCTTTTTGCATGTTCTGCATGTTTAATAGGTCGTCGATGTATCTCACCACAGCCTTCAGTTCCGAATCTCATTCTTCACCCCAGCCTTGTCTCACTAGGTCTTAATGGTCCATGAATCTTCCGATCATACAGCAACTCAAAAGTACCGAAACCAAGGCTCTCTTGTGGCACCTCGCGATAAGCATACAATAGATGTTGCAATTTCACATCCCAATCATTTGGATTATTGGCCATATAATGTTTATCATTCATGTCAGGGTTCCATTAAACCACTCTAGTAGTCCATTAGTCTCAGGATAAGGAGTAGAGGTTAAATGCTTGATTCCACACAGGTCCCACAGTTTTTGCATCAGCCTGGAGGTAAATGATGTTCCCAAATCAGATACAATTTCTTTGGGAAAACCCAGTCTACAGAATATAGTGATTAAGGCGTTGGCAACTGTGGAAGTTTCCATATTGCTTAATGCAACTGCCTCAGGATATCGGGTTGCATAATCTACTAAGGTCAGCAGATATTCATTTCTCCTTCTGGTAGCCTTCGGCAAAATACCCACAAGCATCCATGCCCACTCAACTCAATGGCTCTTCCATCACTGGCATAGGACATAACTTTGCCTTTGTCTTATCTCTACCCGAGCCTATCTTCTGACAAGTATCACATGTCTGGCAGTACTACTTTACTTGCCGTCCCACCTTTGGCCAGTAGAAATTAGCAGTTACTCTTTAGTTAGTGCGCTTGATCCCTAAATCACCTCCAAAATAACTAGCATGTGCCATTTCAAGTAACTTTGTTCTGTACTTGGTGGGCACTACCAATTGTCTTTTCCTTTCCCCTGTTCTATGGCTATGTTGCTTGAGAAACTCTTGATAAAGCTTGTCATCCACTATTATAAATCTAGTTGGAAACTTCCAGGTGTCACTTCCGGAGGACTCTCCCTTGCCAATTCAAACAGAGCCTTAAGGTTCTCATCTAGCTTTGTTCCTTAAACAAATTCAGACATTTGTTCCTTAACAAATTCAGACAAGATCACTGATCTGCATTACTTTTTTTTTACTGCTGGGTTTCTGAGTGTCACTAGGGTTGCTTTCTTGGGTAGGAGTTCCTTCATCCAGTTCCTCCCCCCTTATTAACTCTGATGATACCATTTGGGACTTCTGTGTCATGTGTCAGGTAGTTACACAGACCTGGTGAAATACGTTTGGCCAAATCATTTCCAATTAAACAAGGAGCTGGAATATCTTCCCATACAGCTACCTTCCAGCCTCCTGTCCAGTTCTTGTATGAGATTAATGACTGCAGTTGGAGCTGAAAACACAGGCCCTCCTAGGCCTTTTAATAACACTTTTTCTTGGGGATAGGTTTTAGGGAATGAGTGTGGCTGGAACACACAGATCTGTGAAGTCGTACCTCTAATTCCCCATACAGTTTTCCTTAATAATAACCTCTATGTTCTCTCCATACTCATTCAACCATTCTGTATCAAGAGTCACTACCATGCAGAGATTAGAAGTGTGAGGAAGCAAGGAACTGTTTTCTTCTTCCCCATTAGGCCTCATTTCTGTGGCAACTGGCCTAACCAACTCAGGTTGACAAGTTTGCCTTTGCTCAACTGACTCAACTGTAGTTATACAATATGAACGTTTAGGCTTTTCCATTTTATCTTTGGCCACCCTCTCTGGGGCATTGGAATTGAAAATGGCCAGCTTTCCCTCAGTTGTAACATATTTTATTTCCTTTGTGAGGAAATGTTCTTTATTCTGGGCCTGTTCCTGTCAGGACTGTGAAGGGTTTCTTTTGCTTTCTCAGTACCTCTGCCATAAAATGGCTGCCTGCTTCTAAGGAAATTTCCTATCACAGTTTTGGGGTTTTGGAGCACCTCTGATGGTAACTAGATGATCCATCGTTTCAGCTGCCTGGTTAACTGTTTTCGGCTTTTTGTTCTTATGAAGCCATTGATATTCACATGGCAGGATGTTGTAAAATTGTTCAAGCCCTATGAGCTCTTGCAACTGTTCTTTTGTTTCTACTTCAGACCCTGAGCCACCCTTCCAGTGCAATCAATTTACAACCCCCATCTGTGAATAGGTTTCCTCAGGTTTTTCCTCAGCCCACAAAACTCTTTTCGATGATGTTCAGGAGTCAAACCAACTTGTGCTTGACTCTTTCTTTAAACAAGTCATAATCATGGGCCTCTTCATATTTGCCCATAGATTTCTGCCATCACCCCACAAATCTGATCTGAGGGAACTCATCCTTTCCTCTGGTCTTATTTTACTCGCCACACACTCTCTCAAACTAATGAGAAAAGCTTCCACATTATCCCCTTTGCAATATTTAGGGAATCTCTTCATGTCTACGTGAGGCACTAAGCTACTTTTCTTGCCCATTCCAGGCAAAACGTGCTTGCAATTCTAATTCTCTTAATTTTAGTTCATGTTCCTTCTCCATTTGTTTTTCTTTTAGAGCCCTTTGCTCTCTTTCAGACTCCATTTGTTTTTCACTTAAAGCCCTTTCCTCTTCCATTCTTTTCATCTAAAGTTTTATTTTCTGTATTTCTACACTCTCTGCAGACTGAAGTGTAGCTATTTCAACCAAGGGCTGTTCTTTTACAGGTTTTCCACTCTGGCTTTTGTCTTTTTAAGATGGCATCAAAATTTTAGCATTTCCTTACAAATTACCCACAGTTACCTCAGGAAATACTTTATTCTTTTGCTTAAACCACCTTGATAGTTTCTTAGAGAGAGATTACACAGTGTGTGCTTTTTGTTCTTAGAACTGAGAAATTTTCTTTTGCGTGTTCCAGAGATTCCCTTTCAATGCACCTTAAAAATGTTATCTCAGGGAATCTTGCCTACCAAATCCCATTGGATTATTTCAATCAGATCCCACCACTTCTCTGGTCAGATCTCTACAAATTTTCTGTTCGATCCCACCAATTTTTTTTTTCTTCTTTGGTCAGATTCCACCGTTCTGACACCACTCTTTGTAAAATGTGCAGGGAAAAACCACCGCCCATCAGTGCTGAGTGCGAAAGGCACAACCAACCCCTCACACTCAAGGCCTGCTCAGCCTGACACCTCTTTGTGATCAGAACTGAACAGTCAGGAAGATCTATGAATAAACCCAGGGCCAGGACAAACGGGTCTGCCTCAGTTCTCCCTCTTTGAAAAACAGCCTTTCCCTTTACTTTTTCCCCCCCTTGGTTTTCTTCCTTTCAGGACTCTCCCCTTTTACTGTCTTCCCTAAATCTGCCCTTCTTCCAGGTATAAGGATCAGCAGTGATTTATATTTTCCAAGACTGTGATACCGTTGGCACTAAGGTTAAGATGATATTATTGGTAGCCGGTATATTCCAGGATTCAAAATAAGCCTATGTGACGCTTTTTTAAGGAACACAGAATTTCAAATATTTATTGTAACACTGTTGCTTTAAATGTGTCTTGTATCTAAATGTTTAAAAACAGCACGCCATTCTTTTCTCTCTCTCTCCCCCATTCACTATCTCTTGTACACCCAGTTTCTCAGTTCCCCCCACAGAGCTTTAAAATTTCAACCTCTCCCAAACACACCACAAATCACTCTTCTTCAAACACCCACCAAAACAGAAAAACCCCGTTATTTTCTTCTTCTACCAGCCCGTGCCCTGGGCTATCCAAGGTTCCATTTCACCAGCCAATAAACAAAAACCCCAGTTGCCAAGGAGGCTCTGTTGTCAAGCCCCCCCCTCCTATCAGGTTAATCACATCAGTGTTTCAGTATTTACCACAACATCCTTGTCTGCCTACCTACCAAAGAACCATAATATGTACTTCAACAAAAGGTCCATTCATTTAAGGTTCTGAGCAACATAAATTAGTTGCTTCCTCCTTCTCCCTTTGTTTATTTCTTCCTGTTTAAAGCAGCAGCAATACCTAATTATATCCTAACTATTCAGTTTCTGCTCCAGAAAAGAAGGGGGGCTTAACTAGTGATTGCCTCTCATACTAATTTCTTTTCACTTTGTAAAATTATAAATAGCAGCACTGCACCATTTACAAATAAAAAGAAAAAAAAAAACAGTAAAGAAATCGGTAAAAAAAGATCTTTGGAAAATGGGAATTAGATAGTTTAAGTAAAATTAACCAACTAATCGTCATTGTTGCTGCTTCTGCACTGAACATGAAGCAAACGGGGAAGGGGCAGATGATATGAAGAGGAATCTATTAATTAAAGTTACAGTAGCTGTGAAACTCTCAAGAGAAATTTTGGCAATCCACACGGGGGGAGGCTGGGGCCACAATTTAGTTTTTAAAATAGAAATAATCACCACAAATTGGAGCTGAGGAGAAACACAGAAGGACAGCACTGAGAATGTAGGTGGAGTAGCAGAGAAGGACTCAAATGGAAGTCAATAGTTTCACAATGACATTGTCAGGACTCCAGTTTAAAAAAAAATAAGTGAATGAAAGGTGGCTGTGCTAGCCTAAATCACTATTATGTAAATTTAAAAAATAAAAGAGAGAGAGAGAGAGAAAATTTTTAAAATTTACCCTCTTAATATGTGTTCAAAAGGCTTCAAGCCATCTTGCTTAATAAAAGGTGAATGTTCGGTTTGTGCTGGAAACACTCTGAGGTGTAAACACATAATTACGAGCAATATTGTCAGAACCTATTGCTTTACAGAAAAAATCATCTTCAGTCCATCTAAGAGTGGGATGCCTCATTTGTTTGTAGCTGAAATAGACCTGCTGGGCAACTCAACCTCTAATTTTTTTATAGACTACAAAACATCTGTAGCAGCTTGTACTTCTTAAATCCCCCCCCCCCCCTTTTTTCCCCCTAATGTAGAAGTTGAGAGCAGTGGAGGTGATAATAACACACACTCCTACTCCCCCATTTGACAGGGGGGTCCTAATTTTCTATCTCCCCCATTCAGCTGTTGTTAAAATGTCCTGTTACTCCACTAGAAAAACCCTATCCCAGGGTCTACAATTTTGATATTAAACATGATTTCATGTGCCTGAGAGGTCACCTGGATGAGCAAAGTAGGCAGTCATGGTCGAACGACCGAAAATTAGGTCAGGCCAGTAAAATCCCCAGTCACATAGCCCCAGGAGACCTCAAGGTGCCCTAAGCCCACAATAAACAAAGGGTTCTAGCCCCGAGAAGCTGACTTGAGGGGATTAATGTGTTTTCCCAAATTAACAAAAATCCTATCAAGCAAAACCATTTACATGAAGTCACAACACAACCAAATGCAGCCGAAGATCCTGAGACTTTGGCAACACCTTGTAATCTCATCATGCAAAGGAAGTTACCATTATGCAGCTTCTTTCTCATTGCAACACCCATTGTTCTCCCCGGGAAAGGATTAGCCCACCAGGGGACTTTTTCCCCTACAAATAGTTCCAGTTTTTAGTAGTTCTTTGGATTGCTCCTGGGGCATCCCAGACCATTGCTTGGTCCATTGAGTAATCCCCTAGCCATCTCCGTGCTGAGCCCCATTTCTCCGCTGTCTTCCCAGATCAAGGACTTCAGGAAAAGGTGCAGTATTGCCCCAGCTGCAACCCCTTTAATACTCCCCTATCCAGTTTCCTCTCTTTTTTTTCTTAATAGGTCTTGAAAAGAGTGTGTGAGTGATTGCATTGGAGCATGAGACTTTCTTTCAAAAAAATCATTTATTGGACATTTTCATTTGGTTTTTGGCTTGGCCTGACCTGACCCCACCTGGAAAAATGGGTAAAAAGACCCTGCTAGGTTACCCTGCCTCTTGCATTGCTATTGCTTGTGCTCTGGCTAGTTTCCATTCCCCCTCATGTGGAGCACATTGAGGTGTCCCCAAGGCACCCCGGAAATTAGGGAAAAAGTCCCAGTTTTCTCTCCTCCTCCACTTTCCCCCCCTTTTTCCCCAGCTTACTTCAATTACTGGAACTGAGTTCAACCTGCAAAAGTACTTTGAAACCCGTTAATTCATCAGGGGCAGAATCTTGCCCTTCCCAAAACCCCCCGTAAAAGCAAAAACGGTTTTTCCCCTTTTTTGATGTTTTTCTTTTCCCCATTAATAACTTTTGCCATCTTGACCACACTCTGATGTTGCTTGGCCCCCATATGTCCCAGTTTTTATCTGTGAAATGCTAGTGGTAGATAATAAATATTTTTATTGCGAGGGGGGAAATTTGAAAAACTGTCCAATTTTATTATTTTTTGTTGGCCCCAAGACCCATGTGGTCACCATACCTGAAAAAGCTGAAGGATTTGAAATATTAAAACCAGAATTAGTCAAGATCCACTTCCTGACACATGTGGCGGGCTTTTGAGAGAGGCTTTTAGAGGATCCAGATGAAAGTTTTTTAATGTTGGACTGTCACCCTGGAGACCAGCGCTCAGTTCCCGACTTGGCCATGTAAACCCTCCGGGTGACCTTGAGTGCATCACACACACTTAGCCCCAGAAAAACCTGTGATAGGGTCTCCTTAGGCTTGCCATGTCAAAAATTTCTTGAAGACACCTAACCACCACCACAACCCCATTTTAGAGCAAAACTAAGATCCATTCCGCACTGGACTGTTATAATGCATTATTCCACTTGCAAATCCAGGCCCGGGGTTTGCAGT
>CAOKZL010005616.1:0-10500 GCA_948472985.1 Iguana delicatissima | reverse complement strand
ACAGGACCAGCCCCGGCTTGTCCACGGTACCGCATGCAGGTAAGCGCGCTAGGGCCCCGAGAGCATTGCACAACCGCACAGTATTTTGGCTCAGAGCCTAAATAAAGAAAATGTGCTAGAACTCCACTTTAGGCTCATGAGTGTCGTGTGAATGGGAGTGCGTTGTATGGACTTTGACGTTTCCCATTCACAATTGGAAACACCTGAAACAGAGCCTTGCTCTCAGAGAAATGTGTGCGAAAAAGGCCTTAGACAACAGGCTCTAGGAGGGAAAGAAACTCCTCCCTTCTAGTTTTTGCTTCACTAATGGGGAGTAAGAAGGATCCTATTCCCTACCTCAGAAAAATCTCTCCAGCATTGGAAAATGGGAAGTAGAGAAGGATCCTGATTCCCCACTTCCAAAGCTGCAGATGGCAAAATTGCAAATGTGGCAGGCCGATCTCGCTTAGACTGTTAAACTACTTTCATCCACATATATCATAATTTTGGAATATAGGTCTTGGGTATGAAATTAGCTCCCAGACTTGAGATTTGACTCTGAAAGTATATTCAAGGACTTAAACTTGAAGATACTGAGACTTGACTTGAGACTTGAAGTAAAAGACTTAAAATGCATCTCACTGAGTATAGGCATGCATATTTCTCTGTTACGACTTTGCAAGGTTTCAGAGGGTAAGAGTATGTAAGCACACACAGCAAGCTCAATGGCAGTGACTGTGAATATGAGGCCTTAGCATCTTTGTTTTTTTTAAAAAAAAGTATGTAATGCTGCTGGATGGGAAGAGCAATCTACCTTCATTAGGCACTACAACGTGGATAAACATGGTTTCTTCACAAGTGGCTTTTGGCACTCTGATGCTGCAGAAGGTTTACAAGTAGGGACAGTCACTCTATCCCAAGAATGGACTCAGGTAACTCTCAAAGTGTTGTGGATCACTCCTCCTACTATCCTGAAGCTGGGGTGTCTGCATTTATATAAATGTCTTCTAGATATAAATAAGTGGAAAGATTAGCAATAAGTAGTTAATATTACAAGAAAGCATCTTTCGGACTGAAAACTGATAGTGAAGTGGAAAGGAAGTAACAGACGTAATTCTTGAAAAGAATGTTGGACTGAGAACTCCTTCCCTACCAGGTGGTACATGGAGAATAATCCAAAGTGTTGTGGATTGCTCCTCCAACTATCCTGGAATGAATATTCACGTTAAGTATCACTTTTATTTAGTTTTCCTGGCCAAAACAATGGGTTTCCGCCAAAGGGAATTCAATTGGGAAGAATAACACAGTGACAAACAGGAGCATTTTTGTACATTTCAAAAATTTTCAGGAAATAAATCCCACGCAGAGATATATATCAGTTTTGAGCAGCAGTAATTTTTTTGCTTGTCCAAAAATAGTTTTTTTTAAAAAATCTGAGGTGGCTGTATGTTGGGATTGTGCAGGAAACATTGTCTTTTTGTGCAAAAATTAGCAATGTTGCACAAAAAAATCTGATATGCACACATGCAAAAAACCTCTTACCAATAAAAGTAACCTCCACACAAAATGTCACTATTACATTTTTGTGTAAGATTGCTGGGTGGTTTTTTTTTTTTTTTGCAGAGAAATCTCTGTTGCCCATTTTTGCGTATATTTTTTTTCATGCATTTTTTTTTCAAAAGATTGTGTAAGAGAAAGCATGCTCTGGAACACTTTTCTTGAAAACTCCCACAGTTTGAGACAAAACCTACTCCCATATATTTTGCTAGAATGATTTCCAAAACACTCCAGGATGTGTGACTGCTAGGTAGAATGTACAGAAATATTGGTTTGCTCTTACAACAGGCAGAGAAAAATGTAGATTATCTGTGACTAAAAACAAATGGAGTAGCCAAGCACTCTGCATCTCTAAATGCAGTGTTTGGTTAAGCTCAAAGTGGCTTTCCTTATAACTGAGGTTAAGAGAGCCAGCATGGTATAATGGTTTAAGTATTGCACTCATCATCCTGGAGAGGGGGTTCATTTTGATGGAAACCCACTAGGTGGACCTTGGGTACATCACACATTCTTAGCCCTGAGAAAACCCTGTATAGGTTCACATCAGGATCAATGTAAAAGTTAGAAATGATTTGAAGACACACAACAACAACCACAACAACTATCTCAGAACAACTTGAAAACAGGAGTGACCAAAGTGCAGTCCTAGAGAGGCTTGCAGCCCTGACCCAAATTTCACTTCTTTGGGTAAAACAAACCACAAAGAATTCTTTTTGGGGGGAATTACATTGACCTATTAAATCAGCCCCAGCTAAACTTCCTGTTTAACATGCAAAACACAGCTGTTTATCAGAATCAGAAGTGGGATGCCTGGCCATCTTGCAATTTCAGTTTTCTGTTTTGTTTTCTTGTTTTTTGTTTTATTTTGTTTTTGTTTTTGTTGTTGTTTTGAAAAGATGGTATTTTAGTAATCTGTGTGGCCTTGGAGTGTTCCTGGACAGAAAACTGACTTGCAAATCCATTAAGTCTTGCTGAATCCTTTAAAGATTCTGATAGATAATTAAGCTTATTGAGACCAAATTATAGATATCAGTGGAGAGATACAGAGAAAATAGTACAGGATAGTTGTACTAGAAAAAACAAATCTGTGAGATAAGACTAATAATAAATATAATATAAATTGCAAATTGGAAAAATAAATTAGATCTTAAGCAGAGTACCACTCAAGGAAAGCAACAATATAATGGAGAAATAGACACTAACCTCTGAGTTGAGAAGTAAATATATTACAATTAGTAAATTACAACTAGGTAGAGTTTGGTTTGCAACAACTGTATTAGAAAACTTATCATTGGTGAATACTGTCTATGGAAACACCAAAGGGAACAGGAAAAAAGAATAAGCAAGGGGTTTTAAGAAGAAATCATCTCGGGACTTGAAGTACTGTGTAAATAACTGAGATAGGATATCAGAAACTAAGTTATAAATATGAGAAAATTAGAACCAACATAAGAAAGTTTTAATAAATAAACTACCTAGTAAGATTGTAAATAACTGTATGTTTTTGCGTTTTTGTATTATTTTAGGTTTTGTTTTTTCAGGTGGTTTTTTTAGTACTTTATAATTAATTTACAATTAATTGATATTATTATTGTATCAATTGAATAAAAAGATTTAACAAAAAGTTGCTGAACCCTGACTTATAGAGCTTATTTCCTTGAAATTTTTAAGAGACTTTCCTTATGATCTAGAAATATATAAATGTATTTGGTTAATAAGAACCACCATGGTTTGTTTAATGCACCTCTATAGATAGTTAGTATAATCTCTAGATATACCAGAGCTAGGTTAATCCTTCTAGCAGTTTCAAGCTGTGGGATTATTGACTTTTCCATTAGAACATGTTATGTTTGCTAGAGTCTTGAGGACAACTGTAGTCTCTTTATTCAATATTTTGCACAAAGGAGGGATCTCAGTTTATGCAGTTTGGTTAGCAGATGCCTCACGAAAACTGTTTTGGAATTACCTCTAGTTAGTCAGCATAGCATAATAAACTTCTTTGGACACTATTAAACAAAGAATGCTTACCTTACCAAATCTGTTTTCATAACCACCTTCTTCATTAAATTTACTGTATAAAGATACATATGTTTTTGGTATCAGAAGCATCGTCACACTGAAAGATTTAGGTCACCTTGCAAGTCAAGTCCCTTATTGCAAATGACAGGGAGGCTGAAAATATATTACCATTTCTGCTAAGCCTGGCAAGTTAGAAATCCACCATATCCACAAGCAATCAACTTCCCAGGGAGTGATGTAACATGGCTCTAAGTCTATTTTGGGTCAAAATATTATGTTCACTGGAGATAGTTCTGGTGGTTAGGCAATCTTCAACGTTCTAATATTTATGATGGTAGGTCTACTTGCATCAGCCAACAGGTGTGGTAGACAGGAAAGGAATTTGCATGTTAAATGCAACCCAATTTATCCACCAGATTTACTTTTACCTATGTAGGCTTTCCCACTGTGTTTCAGAGCCTGCAATATTTCTTTGCTTTCCTTTTATTCCCTTCAGTGCATCAGTCACTTTTCCTGGACACAGTGGTACCACTTCCCACCTTCCAAACCAGAGGGGTTTTTTTAAACAACACAACTTTTATACTGTTCTGTAAAGAAAACTACTATTTTCATGTTGTCTTCTTTTTAAAAATGCATTTCTGCTTGGCACAAATTTAACTCAAATAATCGTATTCAGTCACCTAGGAGTATACGCCACTACAAACACCATGTAGATGTGGGCCAGCTGACTTGGTGTCAAGTCAGACTTAAGTCCTACTTCAGTGACTCAACCTCGGCTCAACTTGGCAAATAAATGATACTGCACTCCACTTGACTCGAGACTTTTGTATATTTTTAGTTTTCCCACTTGCTGCTCTTGATTCAGTAACATAACACATTCACCCAGAAACCTTATGACTTTGAACGATGCTTCCATCCTACAGTAGAGTTTGGGTGATTTGACCCAAAAATGGGCGGGCGGAGGGTCGGATTCCCAAGTGTCGGGATCACCATGAGGCCCGCGGCGGCCGCCATTTTGGGGGTTGCGTCTGGGTGGGCCTGGGCGCGTTGGGGCTGGGCCTGGGCAGGCCGGGCGTGTCTGGGGGCACGGAGTTGCCTACAGCCACACCCCCAGGAGACTTGCGGCGTCGGTTAATCCAGGTCGGATAACCGCAGGTCGGATAACCAAGACTCTAACTGCATAATTGTCACATGACAATCTATCTCAACCCCAAAGTGCTGGGTGCATTTCTCAGAGTGGAATAGCAAACAAGCAGGGCTCTCAGGCAGAGGCCTGTCCTTGCTGGGACCAGAGGAGCCTTCTAAAACTTTTCACAACAAGCAGAGGGGAAGACTTGCCCACAGAGTGCAGCTGTGTATTTCTCAGAGGAGAACAGCAAATGTGTTAGGCAACAGGGTTGAGAAGGAAGGATCCTTCCTTGAAAACTTTTGAAGCTTCAGTAGTGGAAGTAGAAAGATCCTATTCCCAACTTCTGGAAAAATCCTCCAGCTTCAGAAATGGAAGTAGAAAGATCCCATTCCCCC
Source organism: Iguana delicatissima (assembly GCA_948472985.1). Lineage (NCBI taxonomy): Eukaryota > Metazoa > Chordata > Lepidosauria > Squamata > Iguanidae > Iguana > Iguana delicatissima. The sequence goes on along the minus strand of CAOKZL010005616.1, from coordinate 5,421 downwards.
GCACGTCTGAGTGGCAGGTTTCATACCCTACTGCACAATTCAGCTTTGGGAGCAGGAGTAAGAAGGATGTGACTTCCACTTCCAGTGCAGATGGCAAACGGCAAACATAGAGAGCCAATTTGTCTTAAATTGTTAAAATTCTGTCCTCATTCAACTTTGCAAATATAAGTTGAGGTATAAAGTTAGCTCCCAGGCTTGAGACTTGACTTGAAAGTATCTTTAAGGACTTGAGACTTGACTTGAGACTTGAAGGAGAGATTTGACACTCTAGACTTGGAGTAAAAGACTTAAATACATCAGTGCCATTAAACATCATGAACCTTGCTTCTGAGTAACATGTATAGCATTGGGCTGCAAAGCATTTCAATATCCTGTGGATAGATAGGAGTTAAAACACAATATCCCACTGCAAAAGCAAAAAGTATTTTATAGGACTTAGCTTTGCTTGAGCTGTGCCCCTAGACTCCGTCCTGTTCTTCTTCCAAGGAAATTCAGATGGTAATATTTACTTTTCCAGCAACTCTCTGAAAAGGTTCCACTGGACAAACAGTCACATAGCTCATGGCTCAAGTGCCAACCCAAAATTCGTTAAATCTCAGCACTCAGCCACTGAACTGCACTGGCTCTGCTACTGCTCCTTCATTTATGTTGGCAATATCATGCATATCAGGGCTATAGAGAAAGAAACGGTCAAGTCAGTGAATGTGATCTAATAGAGATTAGATTTGCTGAGAATCATCTAGTGAATGAAGCAGCAAGGAATCCAGACCAGCACACTAGCAGTTTGCATTTGGAAAGTCTGAATTTTCTGGAATCCCTTAATCTGTATGGCCAGGAAATTGGAAAAGACAACTTTGCTGAGTCTTATCTAGTTATCAGGAGTTTGGGGCCTCTGCAAACATGTATTTTTGCAAATAATTTTCTGGGGCACTTCCCTGTGGTTAAGAACCAGGATTGTATTATAAGGGGGTTGAACTATGTAGAGGGCTATGTCAAAATTTAAGCAAATATTCAAATTTCTATTTTATTTTTCTTTTGTTTTTTTATTGCCCCCAAAACTTTGAAGCCCAACTGAAAATATCAGCCTGTGCATAAATCTAGCCCTGCTGAGGTTGAAATTGGCCTTGCTTTTTTTGATCCAATTGGCTTGAAGTGAACCACCATTGTGTACATTTACAAAAAGGTTCTTTTTTTGGCCATTTACAAAAATTATAGTGCTATCCCTTTCATTTTCAATTAGGGATCCTGGGGTTTGGACAGGTTGCCAGCCCCCCCCGACCTGCAAACCCCAGGATTCCATAATGTTGAAAGTGGAATGATAGCGCTATAACAGTCTAGTGCGGAATGTATCATGCCAGGTGCTGTTACTTTTACTTTCAGCAAATAATTTCAATACTGTTTTATTTGTTCAAATTTATTTGTCCTGATTTCTAATGGAAGTGGAGCTGTGTAATGTTGTGGATGGAGTGTTAGACTAGGAGAAATGAATTCAAATTGGCTAAAGCCAATACAGAAAAAAATTTAAAAAATAATAATTTTTTGGGCATACATGTTTCAAACAGATAAAAAATAAATGAAAAAGAAGAATTGTTTTGTGTCCCTTTTAAAAATTGGGTTTTTTTTTTTCATGAGCTTTCATCATTATAAACCCCTTTTTGGGGATGCAGTACAGAGTGATAATAAATGTCTTAGGTAAAAAGGATATTTGCACAATTGTGGGGGTGGGCGTGTAATACTGTAGTTCTCAATACTGCCTGTATGAAAAAAAAAAAAAAAAAAAACCAGAGATTTTTTAAACCCCTGGGAAATTAAATTTGGAAGAGATTTTTTTGCTTTCACACATCACCTCAAAGATGTAAAAACTGAAAGGCCACACCCATTACACCCCCCTTTTAAAAAAATCTAGGAGAAGGGATAAAGACATGAAAAATAAGAGAATGGATGGATGTTTCATTAAAACCTAGGGAAAAAAATCAAAGAGGGCTTTGATTGCCACTGGTTTTTATACAGACAGTTAAAGAAGATTTATTATGGGGTAAAATGCAGAAGGGATTGGACAAAAAACAGGAAGACCCATTTATGAAAAAAAAATACGGGACTCAAAGAAAAAAAAAATATCCAAGATATATAAATTACTGTTATAAATTTCTGAGTTGAAAGTGAAACAGTAAAAAAAGAGATGATAATGGAGTAAGATGTTTTGGGCGTGGAAGGGCAATTGGGGGAGGCTAGTTGGGGAAAAACAAATAAATTTAAACCCGCTCAGATTTAAAAAGGGAAAAATTTCCTGAAAATGTTTAAGGGGAAAATTTGGGTTTTGTAGGATTTATAAAATTACAGAGAATGTTTGGAAATGTGGTAAGGAGAAAAGGGACATCTTCACTTGTGGTGGACATGTGAGGAGGCAAAAAATTCTGGGGAAAAATATTCATGAAAAAGGATAACAACAAACTTCAAATTAAGTTACCACTAATACCCCAAAAATATTTTTTTTTAAATATGACTTATAAGATAGAGAAGCTGCAAAGAAAAAACTGGAAAAATAATATTATATTTAGTTATGTCGGATTGGTTTAATACACAGAAATGGAAAAAAAAAAACCCCAATGGGTATGGTGATGAAAGTGTTAGATATGGGAGTCAAAAAACCCCCCAGGAAAAGATCAAAATAACCCCCAAAAGAGTTGGGGATTGGTGAAAAAAATTTGGAATATATAAGAGTAATAAAATAAAGGTATAAATTCCCATAAGAATTATAAAATTTAAAAAAAGAGAGAAAAGAAAACGGGGGAAAGGAAAAGTAAGAAAAAAGGACAAAGGGATCATGTAAAATGACGAGTAAAAATAAAGAATTAAATTACAAATTTTTTTTTGTAAGGGAGTAATAAGGACTTATCCCAAGGGGAAGGTGGACAGAAAGGGTAGAAAAAGGTCGGATGAAAAAAATACGGTAAATTTATAAGGAAGTAGTAGTATGTTTTGGAATAAGGTGTTGAAAAATTTTATGTAGAAAATGAGAAAAAAAAAGTGTGAAATAATACGAAAAAACTCTAAGAATGAATGCTGTGGAGTAGGTTTTTGTTTTTGGGGTTGGGAGATGGATGGTTTTAGATTTGTGGGAAATGTAAGGGTATAAGTGGTTATATGTTATATGTCAAATGTTATTTTACTGTTGTTGTAAAAAATGAATAAAAAATATAATTAAAAATCTAAGAAGGGGCATAATTTTCTCTTTCTGGATCCTGATTGCATCCCATTTATTTCACAGCTGCATAGGCTTTTTTATCGGACATTATCAATATACTGTGTCCCAAAAAAGGGGTTTTTTTCCCTAGCATCATGGAAAAAAAAAAAAACAGTTAGTCAAAGTGTTGCATATTCTTTTTCTTTTTCTTTTCCCTTATTTTTTCCTATTTTTGCTACAACAATAACACAGGCCTTCTCCACTACTATAAGCGTATGATTCCACTTTCAACATCCTATGGAACCCGGGGTTTGGAATCAGGGGCCACCTGGCCCCTCCCAAAACTGCAAACCCCAGGATTCCATAGGATGTTGAAAGTGGAACCATCGCGCTATAAGAGTGTAGTGCGGAAAGGCCCTCACACGAATTCACTAAAAGTACCAGTTTGAAACCAGTTGCCTGCCTCTGATCTTCAGACTATTTAAACCATGTTCCTGGAGGGAACTGCTGGAAGCAGATGATTGAAGATTACTCTACCCCTCTTAATGAAAACAAATGGGTTAGCAGAATAGTTCCGGGAAAGATTAGGTCCCATTTAAATTTAATGTAATGTAATGGGGGGGGTAGAAAATTCAAGGCACACAAAAACAAAACACAGGGCTCCTGTAGCAAAACCATTTAAATGGAAAGCCACTCTAATGTGAAACAAGAATGAAAGTTCTTTAAACTTTTGTTAAGAGAAACTATACTATCAAAAATTTCAACCTAAATTCTACCTGTCCTATAAAAAAAAGTTTTTTTTTATTATTCTTTCTGTCCTAGAACTAAATTATGCATATGTGCAGGATGGTGAAAAGGGAAACTCTTGGGGCCCTGTTGGGGGAGGGGGAAAAACAAAGTTTTTAGAGCTGTTTGAAATTTGGGGGTCCAGAGTGTGTACATACCCAAAGGCCACCCAGGGGTTTCCAGGGGGAGCAGGGAATCTAACATTGATCTCCAGGTTTGGTCTGACCCCTAAACCACTACACCATGGGTGGCTCTCAAAGTACTCATACTATTTGGTAAAATGGTAGAATGCCTGAAACCAGGCATTTTGGAGGAATAGGTTAAGGAACCAGGTATGTTTAGCCAGGAGAAGAGAAGGTTGGGGCCTAAGATGATAGCCAGTTAAATATTAGATTGCATTGAAGATGGAGTAAGCTTAACCAGAGACCAGATCGTGGAAATGGTTTCAAACTACAACAAAGAGAGTCTACCTAAACATTAGGAAGACTTCTTGATAGTAAGAGCAGTTTGACAGTGGAATATGCTGTCTTAAAGTGTGACAGAATCTCCTTCTTTGGAGGGTTATAAACAAGGGGTGGATGTCAGCAATGCTTTGATTGTATATTCCTGCATGGCAGAGGCTTGACTGTATGGCCCTTGCAGTGTCTTCCCAAATCTGTGATTCCATTTATATTCTGTTTTTGAGATATGGGTCAGCAACCTACAGATCCTTTAGAGCTTGGGTAAAAACTGAGAGCAGATTCACCACTTGACTCACAATTGGAAGGGGAGCACACTTTGTGGAAGCTCCCATAGATGCCAATGGACACTTACCTGCTGAATCAAATAGCTACTTTGGGGGGGACATTCCATAGAAAAGTGGTACAGGGCGAAATGTAGCCAGGGGAAACCCCCTGTTGTGAACACTTTAAGGAAATGCCAAAACACAGAGGTGCAAATTTCAGTGATGTATTTAGCATCACCTAAAGTTTATGAGCTGTACTAATTGCATAATTAAACCAAACAAATAATTTTATAAAGGTGTGGAGCTGTGACTTCTGCCTAATAATAGGCTGCTTATCCTGTTCGAAAGGGAATTGAAAAGAACTAATTTTTTTTTCCCTTTTGTTTTGGACATTTTTTGGGAACTATTTGCATTCACAAAAAGGGAAAATTTTTTCACAAGTTAAAAGTCTTGTTGTTTTGTGTGTCTTGCTTAACAAAACTAGTAAGAGATTAAATTTTTTCTAAAGCTTTTTAATGCAAATTTATAGGAATTTTTCCTCATCATTCTGCTGTTACACAGGAAGTAAAACCCTCCGGATTTGCCAGTGTGTACTTGACATTGGGCCCAAAAGTTAGCAGCTAATATTCTTTACAAAACCCTTTCCCCACTGGGTGTTGTTGGACTGCAGTTCCCAATAGCCTTACCCAACAATCAGTGAGATGGAAATCTAATCAAAAACAATTAA
>CAOKZL010005614.1:0-11054 GCA_948472985.1 Iguana delicatissima | reverse complement strand
GGGGTTTAGATCCAGATAAGTTTAAAGGGCTGTGATGCATGGTGGTGGGGAACCCTGGACACCCAGACCAATATCCCTATAAAGATTCTTGGGACACATAGTGACTAAATTTCCCCCCCTTGGCTTGAGAGGTGCAAGGAGCAGGTACCGGGGGTCATGTTAGTATGAAGGACAAGACTCAGAAGAAATTTGGAAGAGGTCCCATAATTTTAGATAGTCCCCCAAAACCAAAAAACCCCATCAACACTGCCATTTTTCCCAGAAATTTTAAACCAGGGGCACAGGAGAAACCGGGTGCCAGAGCAAAATTTAAAAGGGCCCAGGTGGCAAAACCCCCACTGGACCTCCACCTATGAAAGAAAACAGAGGCACTGGGCTGCCACCAGTGAACCACCCAAAACTAATGCCCCAGGGGTGAAGGTATTTTTGGGGAAAGCTCAACAAACCCCTTTCACCCAATCAACAGTCTGTGGAAACAAAAGGCCCCCCCCCTCCTCCCCCTTCTGTACAAACCGGGTTCCCCAAAAGGAAACCCAAAAGCCTAATCCAAACCCAAAGGGGAAAATTAACTTTCCCCAAACCCCCACAACCCCTTTTAACCCTTTAAAAAAGGGGAAGGTTGAAAAAAAAAAGGCCCAAAAGAGACCAAGGAGGTTTTTCCCAACCCAGGTTGAAGAGAGGGGGGGAGGAAAAAGGGGATGGCAGTGGTGAAAAAGGGGAAAAGGGGCCCCACTCAGACAGACCCAGCCAACTGGTAGTTGAGGGCTCAGCACCCGGGGGGCAAGGCCCAGTTCAGGAATTTAAATTTAAAACCCCTTCAAGTCAACCTACAAAAATTTGGAAAAGACACACTATGAAATTTATATGGAAAAGCCAAAAGAAAATACAGAACTTTGTTTCCAGTATCATGGCCTCACATGTCCCAAATTCAGGTTTGGTCAACGGGTTGCTTTTGACCTTTTTTAAAAAAATTTAACTCCAGTACCAAAACAGGGCCCCTTCCTGGGGGGCAAGAGAATTAAAAATTTTTTAGCAAGGGGGGCCAAATTTAAAAGGTTTACCGCCTGGGGCCCAAAGTGGCCATCCCCAGGGGGTGGGGTTTCCAAAATTTAAATCCTGCCCCCCCCAAGAGGGGAAAAAATCCAATCATTTTTCAAACCCTCAAAATCCAAAGTTGATGGGGGGGTAGGGGGATAAGGGGGCTGTTAAATGTCCAAAGTTTTAGAGGTACCCCAAAGGGACCTACCGATTTCTCCAGGGGCATATTTGGAGAGGCTACTTAAATGTACAGGCAATACACCCCGGGAACCCCAGATGACCCAGGGGTAAGGCCTTTTTTGTCCCAGAGTTACCCTGACAAAAGGAAACTACGGGAAACAAGAAGGATTTAACATGAATTTTAGCCGGGGAGTTCCCCAAAGGTATATGGGAATGGGGATCAAGGGGGGAAAAACAGGAAAAGGATAGACAAATGCAAAAAAGGGGGGAATTGCTGGCCGCTGCATTACTACTCAAAAGGGGGAATTTTTCCAAGGGGGAGGAGGAAGAGGAAAAGGGGGGAGAAGGGGGACAGGGGTGGGGATTGGGAAGAAATCAGTGTCCCAATTTGCAAGCAGGAAGGACACGGGAAGAATGAATGTCCCAACACCGGGCCCAAGGGTAGCTGAGCCACAAAGGGGGCCCAGGTAAAGGTGGCAAAAGGGGGCAAATGGTCGATGGAGATACGAGAAAAGCGAAAAGCCCTATGAGACCATAGGGATGGAGGGAAAAACAATGGGATTAGGACAGACCGGGGGCCCCCGGGTGGCCCCCGGGGGCCCCTGGTCACAGCAAAGGGGGGGCCAGCCCTTTCCCCCCGATGGGGATACACCCACCCCAAACAGTAGTAACTACCCCCCCCCCAAAAACCCTTTTTTATAAAGATAAATTAAACAACAAGGGAAAAATGAAAAAAACCCCGTTAGAAAAAAATTTTGGGCTTGGGAAGACATCAAGTTTCACATCAATTTCTTTATCTGCCGATTTCCTCCTTTTTGGGGAAAAGACTTGTTATCAAAAATTTTGGAAATTTTTTTGAGGATGAAGGATCAACAAGGTGAGGTTCCCAGGACCCCCCGGATTTTCTGGTCACGTACCCTATGGAAGGGAATGGAGGACTACCAAATCCTCATGAACCAAAAAGGGAAATGTCCATTATGGCCCATTCGAAGGGGAAAACCCCCAAAGGGGAGCCCAAAAACAGCCCCGGGTTTTTTGTTTTATTGAAATTTAAACCACTCCAGGCATGTAAGACAATACAATCACCCAGGGGGAAAAAGAAGGAAACATAAAACTGACTGCTAAAATATCAGATTTTTAGGGGGTCAATTTCCATGGCACCCCACTTTTTCCAGGAATAAGGTTATTATAAAGGCCCGTCCAAGACTTAGGATGGGAAATAAGCAAAGTTTCCCCGGTGGGCCAAAACCCCTAAAAGTGTTATGGGGCTGATCCCTTCAGGGCAAATATTTTACCATCCTGGGGTTTTAAAATGCCTTCTTTTGTTTTTGATTGGCCCCAAAAAAGTCAGGTATTTTTCTTTCCAATAAGACGGGGGTTTCAGGAAAGGCCCCCGGGCACTTGGGCCCCTTGGGCCAAAAAGGGGAAAAACCTGCCCCAAATTTTGGGGGGAATTCCATTAAACAACCCCCCGCGATTTCCATCAGAAGGGGTTGGGGAAAAGTTGTTGCAAAAGGGGGATTACCTTATGTTAGCAGCAATAGGTGAAGAAAATGCCAAAAAGGGGGATGGAAATTTCCCTTTTTGGGGAAACCGGGTATAAAGGTGAGGAAAAAAGTGGGAGCCAGGGAAAAAAAATACTTTATTGGATATCAAAGTAAGGGGAAATTGGGCCCCCAGGCCAGAAAGAAAAGGACAATGGTGCACTCCCCCGCCCCCAGAACCCAAAAATGGTCCTGAATTTTGGGCCCGATTTGTTTATTTTATTTTTACCTTTTGGCCCGGATGAGCAAACCCTTGATCAGGAAATAAGGGGGCCCGAAGCTGCAAAAACCTGGGAAAGGAAAAGGGAGGGGTTTGGTTACAGATAAAAAACCCTGAGGAAAACCCCCGGTTGGGATTTTCCAATGTTACCAAACCATTTGCCTCATGTGGATGAAAGAAAAAAACGTGGCTGTGGGTTTTTAACCCAGGAAAATCAGGATCACCTGGGCCCTTCCCTTTTAAAACAGTTTCCACCCGTGGCTTAAGGATCCAGGGGTGTTCAAACCAAGCACCCCCCTTTTAAAAGGAATAAGTTAACACTAGGAAGAGGGTTTAAATGTCCCAAAAACCCCCTGGGGACCCCTTATGGAAAATAAGGGGGAAATATTGGGTTTACCAATAGTTTATGTTAAAGTATCAAGGGAAAGTTTTTTGCCAAATCCTTTAAATTTAACTTGAGACTACCCATTTCCTTGAACCCAGCTACACTACTTCCCCGTGGAGACAAAACCTTTCCCGCATGATTGATTCAAAAATTGGGTTAAGTTTTCAGGGGGGTCCTTGGGTAATTTTTTTTTTTCCGGGGACCCAAATGTTAAAATATTAACTGATGGAAGTTTTTGTCGGGGCCTTTTTAAATGGCCCGGGGATATGGGCCCGGGGGTGACCAGGAAAAAGGGGAGTGGAAGCCAGACCCCCTGCCACCTAACTCCCCGCTCAGAAAACAGAGCTCAAGCCCTCATCCCAGCCTTGAATTCAGAGGGGCCCCACCCCGTGGATCAAGAATTTTTTGTATTTTAAACCTCCCTCCCCTCCAAAGGGTTTGTACAAGGAAAAAGGGTTTTATAAATTAGCAGGGGGAAAATATAAAAAAACGGAAAAGAGAAAAAGGATTCCGTAGTCTGGACCCCAAAAGAGGTGGGAATTCATGGGGGGAAAAAAGGGAGGTGATAGACCCAAAGGGGAAATAAGGATAAGCAAAAAGGGCAGGGTAAAAGGATGCAAAAACTGCGAAACCTCCATAGGGGTCCACTATTCCAAGTTCTTTAAAGAAATAGTCCAACCTATTCCAAGGAAGGGGGAAATTACAAGGCAAGACCAAAAAGAGTAAAGGAAGAAATTTTCCATTTTGGGATGGTCAGTGATTCAGAACACAAAACCCTCAGGGAAAAAATGGTTTACCCAGTTGTTAAAAGGAAGGATTTATGGGGTGTTTTGGAAATTAGTTTTGTGTGCCCAAAAACCAAAACCCCAAAAAAGGGCCAAGGATGTGGAAGGGGGCAGTATCAAGGGAAACCCCAACTTTGGGAGATTTCAAACCCCCAGTGGGGCCTATCTTATCTCCTAGCTTTGTTTGTACCTACATGGGGGGGGGAAAGGTACCCCCCGCACTGAAAACGAGAAGTTTGGGCTCTGCTAAAGACATTTTACCCAGAAGGGGGACCCCTTTTGGTTAAAATGGACCCTCCTTTGTGCCCAAGGGCATAAAAGAGTTAACAAAAACACTGGGGAATCACTGGAAACACACTGTGCTTACAACCCAAAGTAAAAATGGAAAGGGTGAATGGACTCTGAACTCATTATCCAAATATGCAGAAACTGAAATGGGGAGTTCTACCCAAGTCTCCTAAGGGGCGATGACACCAATCAATTTTGGGGGTTTTCCCCCCTTTAGCTGATTATGGGGAAACCCCCTATTTTTTGAATGGACTGAGGTACACAAAAGAATTGGGGAACTAACCTACAGGAGGAAGAAACTTAGGGAAAGCCCTGAGCAAGATGAAGGAAAAAAAAGTTAGAAAGGCTTTTTTAAACACAGGTGCACCCCTTTCCCAAACCCGGAGATGAGGATGGGTGAAAGACTGAAAGGGGGAAACCCCTTGGCCATCCCACCAAAATCTTCACTCTGGGTCTGGAGAGGGGGTTCTTTCCTTGGTCTCTTCCGGCCCTTTAGCCTTCACCTTGGGGCCAATTTCTGAGGTTAAAGGCATCTGTGAGCTAGGGGATGTGTCACTTCCCCTTCCCCTGCTGATAATATAGGATATAGGCTTTTCCGAGTTCCTGGTTCTTGGGGAACCTGCGTGTCTGTCACAGAAGGGGGAGGAGGCACCGGAGGAGCATTTGTGTTTCCCACAGACTGTTGATTGATGAAGGGATTTGTAGAGCTTCGCAATAGTACCTTCATCCCAGGGGTCATTGGCAGCCCCAGTGCCTCTGTTACTTGTATAGGTGGAGGTCCAGTGGCTTGTGCCACCATAGGGACCACTTGGATTTCTGCTCCTAGCACTGCTGGAACCTCTTCTGCCTGTGCCACCTGGTTGTAAATTGCTGGAACATATGGTGGGAGTGCACATGGTTCCTCTGGTTCCTCAGGTGGACTATCTAAAATTATGGGACCTCTTCCAAATTTCTTCTCAGTCTTGTCCTTCATGACTAACATGACCTTGCTACACTGCTCCTTGCACCTCTCAAGCCAAGGAGAAGATTCAGGCACTATAGTGTCCCAGACATGTATATAGGGATATTGTTCTGAGTGTCCAGGGTTCCCTACCACCACTGCATACACAGCCTTAATCTTATGGGATTCTAAGCTCCCCTGGGGCAGCCATCCGAACTTGAATGATGGCCACTCTATCTCACAGAGGTTTTTCAACCTGTCTGGCGTCTTTTTGAGACAGCCATAGTCACCTCCATACCCTTTCTTAAAATTTTTCCAACATGCATTGAAGAGGAGTTTGCCGGCTACTCCCTTCTCCATCTCCCGCCCCAAAAGGACAACACACAGTAGGAGAGGGGGGGGTGAGCTGCGGTTGCAGGTACCAGACAGACTTTTCAAAACAATGAAGTAGACAACTTTCACACATGTTGACTCATGCAGCCGGATGTTCCAATGGTCTGCAAGTGAGAACTACAATGTCAGTCACGCTCACACCTTCACTCTACGAACACAGCCTCCCACCTTTCCCGTGTGTGTGTGTAAGGAATCCTGTGGTTTCAGCAGCCCCACCTTCGGAGCTGCTATACTCTGGCTGAGATTCCAAGGGGTTGATCAGACCCCTCTTCTCCCAGGCATCCCGGGGAGGCAGTAACACACTTACCTAGGGCTGTGTTCTGTATCAGTTTTCCAAACCGCCCATGGATTCCTGGCTGGCAACCGTTCCTCCCCAGTTCCACGCCTCCTCAAGGAAGACCGTCTGATCAAAGGGTCGGGGGTGCCCAGAATCTCTGTCAGTGAGGCAGAGGGACCTGGGAGGGCGGTAGCCGCTCAAGAGGGTGAAAGGCCCCAAATCCTGGACTCAAGCCCCTAGATAAAGTGGCAAGTCAGAGATCAGACCTGGGTTGCAAAAAAAGATTTTCTTTACCTATTATTTCTTCTTGCTAGCAAGCAGCACCGGTCGGGATCACTCCCAAAGAAACTGGCCCCGCCTCTTAGATTGTTCAAGCCTTTATACATTCCAACAGACGTGTCATACAAGTGGCATAAGTTTCATTTTCCCCATACAATGAACAATGAGCTACCCTTCTCTGGCTTTGCCTTGAATTGTTGCATCTGACTTGATACATTTCTACTGCAGAAGGGAAAGCTAGATTACAATCCAGTGTTTACAGAGTTCCATTGTTTCCATCAAGCACAGAGAAAAGCTGCATCTGCAAAGACAGTTTTCCTGCTTTTCCCACTCCCTGTGGTCATCAGGCCTGGCCCACTTCACTACAAGTGTTTTGCGGTTTGCTAATCTTTAATTTGCCAGCCTCCTTTTCCCTTGTCAGTTTATTCAATAAAGACTTTGTTATATTTTTGTAAAGAGCAATCTCCACAAAGTGTCTCTTTAATCTGGATTAGTTACACACGCTACCATCAGTGACACAGTGGCCCTTCCTCATGGGGGTTAAAAAAGAATGGGGCCGCGCACACAGGGGCAGAGCTTACCCACGAGCAGGTTGCTCCGTCCTTGCGGAGAGCGCAGATCCGCCGTTCTAAACACCACCGAATTTGGGCGGCTCTGGTGGCACCCAGAATGGCGGCCGGCAGAGCAAATGGTATTTACGTGTACTTCGTTCAGTTACGTATTGCTCTGCCGGCCGCCATTTTGGGCGCCACCGAGAGCCGCGAAATTCGACGCGTGAGAACGGCGGATCTGCGCTCTCCGCAAGGACGGCAACCTGCTCGTGGGTAAGCTCTGCCCCTGTGTGCGCGGCCCCATTTCGGGTCCCCCCCATGAGGAAAGGGCCACTGTGTCACTGATGGTAGCGTGTGTAACTAATCCAGATTAAAGAGACACTTTGTGGAGATTGCTCTTTACAAAAATATAACAAAGTCTTTATTGAATAAACTGACAAGGGAAAAGGAGGCTGGCAAATTAAAGATTAGCAAACCGCAAAACACTTGTAGTGAAGTGGGCCAGGCCTGATGACCACAGGGGAGTGGGAGAAGAGCAGGAAAACTGTCTTTGCAGATGCAGCTTTTCTCTGTGCTTGATGGAAACAATGGAACTCTGTAAACACTGGATTGTAATCTAGCTTTCCCTTCTGCAGTAGAAATGTATCAAGTCAGATGCAACAAATCAAGGCAAAGCCAGAGAAGGGTAGCTCATTGTTAGTTGTTGTAGGGGAAAATGAAACTTATGCCACTTGTATGACACGTCTGTTGGAATGTATAAAGGCTTGAACAATTAAGAGGCGGGGCCAGTTTCTTTGGGAGTGATCCCGACCGGTGCTGCTTGCTAGCAAGAAGAAATAATAAAGAAAATCTTTTTTTCAAACCGAGGTCTGATCTCTGACTTGCCACTTTTGTCTGGGGCTTGAGTCAGGATTTTGGGGCCTTTCACCCTCTTGAGCGGCACCGCCCTCCAGGTCCCTCTGCCTCACTGACAGAGATTCTGGGCACCCACGACCCTTTGATCAGACGGTCTTCCTTGAGGAGGCGTGGAACTGGGGAGGAACGGTTCCAGCCAGGAATCCATGGGCGGTTTGGAAAACTGATACAGAACACAGCCCTAGGTAAGTGTTGTATTGCCTCCCCGCATGCTGGGGAGAGAGGGGTCTGATCAACCCCTTGGAATCCAGCCAGAGTATAGCAGCCCCGAAGGTGGGGCTGCTGAAACCACAGGATTCCTTACACACACACCCCCGGGAAAAGGTTTGGGAGGCTGTGTTCTTTGAGTGAAAGGTGTGAGCGTGACGGGACTTGCCCGGTCCACGGCCTTTGGAACACCGGCTGCTGAGTAAAATGTGTGAAAGTTGCCCCCCCTTCATTGTTTTGACTTTTGGGGGAACCCCTACCCCAGCCCCCCCCTTCTCCTATTTTTTTGTTTTTGGGGGGAGATGGGGGGAAGGGAGTACCCCGGCAAACTCCTCTTAAAATCATATTGAAAAATTTTAAAAAAGGGGTATGGAGGTGACTATGGCTGCCCAAAAAAGAGGGCCAAAGGCAGGTAAAAACCTCTGTGGGGTAGAGTGGCCATAAATTCGGTTTGGGGATGGCTGCCCCGGGGGAACTTGACCCCAATAAATTAAGGGTGTTGATGGTGGTGGGGAACCCTGGAACCCAAAACATACCCCTTTTAGATTCTTGGGACACTATAGTGAAAAAATTTTCCCCTTGGCTTGAGGGGTCCCAAGGGAAAGAAATTAAAAAGGTCATGTTAGTCATGAAGGACAAGACTCAGAAGAAATTTGGAAGAGGTCCCAAAATTTTTTGGGATCAGTCCACCTGAGGAACCAGAAAAACCCAAATTGCACCCCCCCTATTTTTCCAGAAATTTTAAAACCCCAGGGGAAAGGAAAAAGGTTTCCAGCAGTCCCGGGAGCGGGAAATAAAGTGGCCCCTATGGTGGCAAAAGGGCCACGGATCCCCCTTTCCCCCAAGTAACGGAGGCACGGGGGCCTGCCAAAAATAAACCCCGGGGTGAAGGTATTATTGGGAAGCTCAAAAAACCCCCTTTCCCATCAATCAACAGTCTGTGGAAACACAAGGCCCCTCCTCCCCCCCTTTCTGTGACAAAACCGCGGGTTTCCCCAAGAACCAGGAACTCTAAAAAACCTATACCCATATTACCAGCGGGGGAAAAGGGGAAAATGACACATCCCCTAACCCCCACAGATCCCTTTTAAACCCTAAAAGGGGCCCCCAAGGTAAAAGGCAAAAGGCCAAAAAAGCCCAAAGGAGAGCCCCCTCTCCAGACCCCAAGGGAAGAGAGTGGAGAGGAAAAAGGGGGATGGCGGTGGTAAAGGAACCCCTGGGAAGATCAGCCAACTGGTAGTTAAATGTCAAAAAGCCGGGGGCTCCGGGGAAGTTCAAAATTATCAATTACACCCTTCACCACGTCAGACCTACAAAATTGGAAGACACACTATGAAAACTTTTTGGAAAACCCACAAAAATAAAAGAACTTTGCCCCAGTATCATGGTCACTGTCCCAATTGGCAGGATTTTCTAGTTGTTTTTGACCTTGTTCACCACTGGGGGCAGAATTTAAATGGGAACACCCGAAACAGGGCACCTCCTGGAGAGGGAATCCCAAACAATAAGAGAAAAAGGGTTCCCCCAGCTGATCCAGGGGGGGGACCCAAATAATCCTGACCAGATGAATATGCTCACTAAATTATCAACCCCCTTTAGTGGAAGCCAAAAGGGGAGAAGAGGGCTTTTGACATTCCAAAGTATCAGAGGTACTCCGGGGCCCTCCAAAATTTCCGGGGGCATATTTGGAGAGGCTATTTGATGCCTACAGGCAATACACCCCTGTGAACCCGAGGATCCGGGCAACCAACAGAAAATAAATTTTGGGCCTTTGTGTCCCAAGTTCCCCTGACAAAAGAAGCTACAGAAACAAGAAGGATTTGCAGGATGAATTTCACCCCAGCGGGGGGTTTCCCCCAAAAGGGTTATATGTGAATAAAAAGAAGGAAAGGGGAAAAAGGGGAAATTAAGAGGGAAAGATAAAATAACTGGCCGCTGCATTGACTATTTGGAAGGGAGACTCCAAGGGGGAGGGGGAAAAAGGGGCAAGGGGGAGGAGGAGACAAAGGCCTAGGATTGGGAAGAAAAAGGTTGCAAAATTTTCAAGCAGGAAGGACACTGGAAGAATGAATGCCAACCCACCAGGCCAAGGGCTAGCTGAGCCACAAAGGGGGGGGTAGAGGTGGCAAAGGGGAGGGGGAGAATGGTTGGAAAAGGGCGATTGGGGAGACAAAGCAAAAAGGGCCCCATGAGACCATAGGGATGGCGGAACTGGGAAAAATGGGGTTTGGACAGCCCCCCTTTTTTTTCTGGCCCCGGGGGGGCCCCCTGGTCCCCAAAGGTGGGGGGCCAGCCCATTTCCCCAAAGATGGTGGGAAAAGGGCCCCCCCCATCATTTTAAATCCCCCCTGGGCCCCGAAAACCACCACTTGTATAAAGATAGTTGGAGCAACAGGAAAAACTGAAAAAAAACCCCCCTTTTTGGAGAAAAGAATTGTGGACTTGGGAAACATAAATTTTCACATCAATTTCTTTATTTGCCAGATTGTCCCGTACCCTTGATGGGAAAGGTTTTCCCAAAAATTAGGGCACAAATTTCCTTTTTAGGATGATTGGGTCAACAGAGGTGAGGTTGGGGACCAGCAGTTTGCTGGTATTACCCTTTTGGAAGGGGGAAAAAAGGGGGACTCACCAAAAAGTCATGAACCAGGAAAAGGTTCCATTTTGGACCTCCGGGGTATGGGCAAATAAACCCCCGGGGACCCAAAAAATAGCCCCGGGTTTTTGAGTTGAAATTTGGACCCCCTCCATACATGTAAGACAATCAATTTACCCCGGGGGGCCAAAAAAAATCAGAAGCACATAGACCGACTTAAAATTCAGATTCTCAGGGAATTCAATCTCCTTTTGGGAAAACCCCCCTTTTTCCAGTACAGAAGCCCGGGAAAAAAGGGTGATTATAGGCCTTCCAAATTTTTAAAGGGTGGTAAATAAAACAACAGTAACCATTCACCCGGGGGTTCCCGAACCCATATGTGTTGATGGGGCTGATCCCCCTTAGCGGCAATTTATTTCCCCTCCTGGAAACTTAAGGATCCTTCTTTTGTATCGA
>CAOKZL010005611.1:0-10713 GCA_948472985.1 Iguana delicatissima | reverse complement strand
GGCAAAGGCTGGAGCCCTATTTCACAAGAGGGAGCAGAGGCGAGCTTTGCACCTTCTTTCAGCCAGCTCCAACCTGAGGAGAGAAGTGACTAGCGGGGTGCCACAGGGTTCTGTCCTGGGCCCAGTGCTGTTCAATATTTTTATCAACAGCTTGGATGAAGGAATAGAGGGCATGCTCATCAAATTCGCAGATGACACCAAATTGGGAGGGGTTGCTAATACGCCAGAGGACAGGATCAAAATTCAAAATGACCTGGATAGATGGGAGAGCTGGGCCAAGGCTAACAAAATGAAATTCAACAGAGAGAAGTGTAAGGTCCTACACTTAGGTAGAAAAAATGGAATACAGAAATATAGGATGGGGGACAAGTGGCTGGATAGCAGTATGTGTGAAAGGGATCTAGGAGTCTTAATAGACCACAACCTGAACATGAGTCAGCAGTGTGATGCGGCAGCCAAGAAAGCCAATGCAATTCTCGGCTGTATCAATAGGAGTATGGTGTCTAGATCGAGGGAGGTACTGGTACCACTCTACTCTGCTTTGGTTAGACCTCATCTTGAATACTGTGTCCAGTTCTGGGCACCCCAATTCAAGAAGGACATTGTCAAGCTGGAGCAAGTCCAGAGAAGGGCAACCAAAATGGTGAGAGGCCTGGAAGCCATGCCCTATGAGGATAGACTTAGAGAGCTGGGTATGTTTAGTCTTCAGAAGAGAAGGTTAAGAGAGGACATGATAGCTATGTTTAAATATTTGAAGGGATGCCATGTAGAGGAAGGAGAGGGCTTGTTTTCTGCTGCTCCAGAGACCAGGACAAGGAGCAATGGATTCAAGCTGCAGGAAAGGAGATTCCACCAGAACCTCAAGAAGAACTTCCTGACAGTGAGGGCTGTCCGGCAGTGGAATATGCTGCCTCGGAGTGTAGTGGAGTCTCCTTCCTTGGAGGTTTTTAAGCAGAAGCTGGGTGGCCATGTGTCGGGAATGCTTTGAGGGTGTTCCTGCATGGCAGCGGGTTGGACTGGATGGCCCGTGTGGTCTCTTCCGACTCTGCATTTCTATGATTCTATGATTCTGTGAACCTCCTTATATGTTCTCAGGCCAACCTCCTTATATGTTTGTTACCCTCCTTGTTGGGGCTCCCTTAAGAGGATTCCCAAAAGCTGTCAAAGTTGTGGGGAAAATTAGCTTAGAGCGCTGTTTAGCTACGAGAGGGAGGGCAACATCAGGACCTTTTAAGCTCTATGTATACGGAGTCAGATCAGTGAACAAAAACAATTCAGAATAAACCAAATAATGCTTTATTGGAAAATAAAACAAATAAGACAACAATCACACACTAGCTAAATAAGAAATAGGAAATAGAAATGAAGTCAGGAATAAGCAATACGACCTGTTCAGAAGTCCTGAGTAGATGGAGAGAAAGTGGAATTCTCTTGGGGCTCGCTTGTGCAAACTGGCAGCGAGACGGCATGAAAATGGAGAAAGGCACACACACTTGTCACAAATCAGGAGTATTTATGCCTGTGATTCATGTCATAAACTTTGAGATCAAAGTTAACTTTTGAAATGCACCAAAAGACTTAGAAGTAGAATAAAACATATCAATCACACAGCCCAAATGTCAATCAATGGCACTTTTGGTTTTTATTTATGGGCCGAATAAGATTTTAAAGGAATAGCCTCCAGATCCCAGATAACATTCAAGTCACGGCTTTTTGAAATGCCCGCTTTAGAGAGGAAGTTGTAAACAGCTGCTTCCTTGTGACTGTTTTTCTCAGGATCCTGGCAAACACTATAAGCCAAGGTGCATTGAGAGGTCAAATTATTGATATCACAAAGGGATATCTAGTGCTCAAAGTTAGGTACCTAAATCACAGTTACAATCCCCCCCTAAATGTACAGTTTTGGGACAATATTGGACATTTTCAATTAAATATTCAAAATCAATTTCAGAGCCAAATAGAGGTCTACTGATACAGAGGTAGTACTGCTGTTTGGGGAGAGGATTTGGCAATATGCAGCAGAGCGGGAGCAGGGAAGGATTTGGCAACATTTCTAGCTAATAAAAGCATTCCCTAACTAGCAAATATCCTATACTTAACTATAACATTAGCAAAACATTTATTTACAGTAGTAAATGAAAAAGTGAAACAATTTCACAAATGACAACAATAAGCAAATGCATTGGCAATGAGTGATGGTAAATGGATGAATTTTCCCATGAAGAAAAGCAATGCAACAATTGCAAACAGAGGAGCAATGAAATACTGGAGGTCAAATGCAGGCTTTTGAAATGCCAAAAAAGGCAAAACAGTTTCAGGAGAATGCGGGCTCTGATTAGGTTCTGGGGAGAGGTGAGTTCATGTTGAAAAGTACCCCCCCCCTAGATACAGGAGATTTCAAAAGTCTGATAATGGCGGGCATATGTGACACCCAGTATTCAGAAAATATTCAGTTCGTGGATGAAGCAAATGGTGCTGCAATAGCAGTAAAATGTCCAGTTTATGGATGAACTAACTATGGTGTGTTAGCTCTTAGCAGGATTAAAGTGACAAATGGAATTAATACAGCAGAATGTAAGTGAAATCAACAATTAATTACAAAATCTTCTTGGCCACAACAGTATGTAAGTAAAATGACAGTATTTTCCAACAATTGGACATACAAAATCTTCTTTGATCTATTAACATAAACTTCTATTCTATGGTATGATGTCTTCTTTAATAATGATAGCTGTAGACAGATGAAAATCTCAAAGTTCATGTAAACAATCCAGAATTTAAATGAGAGCAATAGTTCAATTGAATGGCAGTGTTAAAATAGTCCATATATGTGTAAACAATTCACAGGCAAAGGTTCCAGAAACAAAAACAAAAAAAAATTAAAACACAAAAAAATTGAGGTAGAATACTGAAAAATAGTGTTGTTGTAGTTTTTTTTCAGATTTGTATAGGGGGAGTGAGAAATTCCCCTTTCCTCAAGTGTCTAAAAAGTCTGTGTGGTTGATTAAAAAGGGGAAAAAAAGGAAAATAGAAAAAAAAAATTTGCAAAAGATGCAAAAAAAAAAGTCTAATTGATGAAATGTATCATAGCCCATCAGGCTTTTAATGCACAGAGTTCAGTGTTTTTGGTAAAAGTTTTTTCTGAAGCTTTAAAAAGAAAATCTGTTCAAGAAGGTGGCTCAAAAGTTTTCCCCCCCCCCTTGTATCAAAAAGTAATCAAAGTACTTTAGGATACAAAAAGGGGGCCCTTTTCAGTGGTTTAGGTCTGAATCAGTTGGCTGTTAATCTTGACATACAGAATTAGCTGCCATTACCATCAGAGTTTTGAATAGATCAGGATACCTGCATCAAAGAAAAATTCAGAAAAGATTAATAGGAAATCACACCCAGGAAAACGGGGGGCCTTTCTTGCCATGCGTCAGAACTTGGTATGTCTTAGCAGAGACAAAAAAAAAAAAACAAAACAAAATGTAAACAATAATGGTGGGGGAGGTAAATGCGGGAGAAGCATCAAGTAACCGTACTTGACAGATTGACGAGTGCCTCTGCACCATTCCTTTACCATCCCTGCAGTGTAGACCACAAAATTAAAATCACCTAACAGAAAAAGAGTGACCACCAGAGGGGCCATTGCCATATTTTGTAGTGGTTTGCAAAAAGGTTGAAACAAAAGGTTTTAATTAGCTGGCAATTTTTATGTAAAGGCAATCTCTGTATTTTGGATGAATTTTTTTTTTAAAAAAAAGTTTGTCTCCAGAGAGGCCCCGCCACCCCCCCCCCTTTTTAAAAACCCCAAAAAGGGTTTTAAAAAAAAAAAAAATGAGCTTGTTGAGGAGCCCTTTTTTGCATTAGTTATGCAAATGCTCAAGAGACAAAGAGATAGGAGAAACAATTAAATGTTCCTGAGCTTAGTAAACATTTCTCTAGGAATCAAAACAAGAAAATGCAAAAATAAAAAAATAAAAATACAACAAAAATCATATCATGCTATGTTGCTTAAAAGAGAAAAAAAAAAAACCTGTTATTTAGGGAGGGTTCCAATAAAACCTTAATTCCTTCTCAGAAATGAGAGCTGGCTCTTTCTCTTCTCAAATTGCGCCCAATTCACACCTCCTTGTTTTCCTTTGAAAGAGGCAACAGAGATCTAATGAAATCCTTTGGAATCTTTCGCTGTCTATCTGAACCCTCTGGAAAGGCCCCTCTTTGGGGACTAGCAACTTGAATGTCCTCTAAATTTTTGTGTAGTTCTGCAGTTTTCTTATTGCAATCCTCATGGCTAACATGTTGTTCTGACTGGCTAAAATGTGATGTTTTTGGCATTTCTTCCTCTAGTGGCCAGTTTACTTTGAAGCATCTGGATTTGCACTGAGGCTTTCTAAATTTATGGGGTTTCCTGTATAGCCAATGAAAGGGCCAATTTTTCTGCTTGCAGAGCACTGTTTTGTGCTCTCAATTGCTCCAATTCTTGTGCCTGTCTCTCAATTTTTTGGGTAAGCTCCCAATTTTCAAGGTTCCTTTTGAATCAACTGAAATGGTGGCAGAGATGGTGTCCTCAGGCAGCTTTTCTATGGGGGTGGCAATTAGAAGGGAAGGAGAAGACTCCGGGCAAACAGCAGAACTGACTGACTGCTGTGTTTGGAGCTCACTCTCAAGCAACTCTATTCTCTTGTGACATGCTGCATGAATTGGTTGCAGTGCATTTTGTGTTGAGTCAGAATTTAAAAATCCATTGGCAGAGGCTTTGTCCCAATCAGTCACAGGGCCTGCCTTCACCCAGGACCTCCCACATTTGTCAGGCCTCAATTTGGCCATGACATTACTAGGGAGTTCCTTGGACTGAGGGCACCCCTATTCTGAAAAATTCAAACTAGGATATAGTCCAACAGGAGGGGGCAGACTATTAGTCACTGCGCTCACTGGTTGATTACCTCCAAGTCTAGAGTGTTTGCCAGTGCATAAAGGCCCGGGTGGGACGTTTTTCAAACTGGCTCATGTCAATCCTAAATTTTTCAGAGCACCCAGAATCTCACTCTCTCAGTTGAGTAAGTTTGAGAGGAGGGGTCATAGCCACCAGATGTCTCCCTAGAAGCATTACTGCGTGGGGCTGTTTTTGAAAACTGAGGCAGAGGAGGGTGACTCTGTGATCCTGCTTGGGAGGGGAGCATGAATTCCAGTTCCCTCTTGGAACTGACTCTGGGGCTGGCTTCCTAAATCTTGAATGGGGTCCAAAATTGAGTACGTTACTTCCTGTATGGGTTACAATTCCCATTGTCTCGCTTCTGGGATTTGTGGGAGGTCAAGGGAGCCAGCCTCACGCAACAAATCAGCTACCCTGCGGAGGTTGTTCCCAAACGCTTCCCAAGAAGTTGTGGCTGGATCTACCAGACCTAGCCATTTTAGTCTCATGATTCAAGCCTCCATAAAGGAGAGTTTTAAACTCCAAAGTGTCAAAGTTGTGCCCACGGGCGGTTGATGGGACTTTATCTGCAAGAATAGCCAGTAGCTGTTTCCGTGCTACATAAGCCTAGGATTTCTCGGGGAGACTGCTGTTCCATGACGTAGAGCACGTCGGCGCTCTGTCCAGGCCAAAGAATCCTCACTATTTCTCTCAAACCAGTCGTGTGCCTCAAGCCTAACTAGACTACAGCAGCCACAGCTGACTCAAGAGTAGGGAGTTCCGCGGGAGACATACAAAGGCGAGCTAACTGGGTTAAGTCCTGACCGTTAGCGGTGGGATGTGAATGAATGATTGCATTCAGCCACATGACCCCAGTGGACTTATTTAGGGGACCCAATTGATCTGCAATGGCTTTGGCTTCAGTGGCACGCCAGGGGACCCTAGTTTTAGTGATCTGTGTCTCCTTTTCCTCTCATCACTAGAACTACCTGCTCCAGCTGTGATAGTTCTGCTTGTCATAGATCGTGTCTCTACGGGATGGACGGGGACTTTAGAGTCACTCCCAGTCCGGGTTAACAGGAGGAGGGGGCCAAAACCCTCTGGCAAGGGCTATCCCTATTTTCCTGTGCAAATGAGGGGAGCAGCTCCGGGCACGCAGCCGAAATTAAAGCCTTACGCGTTTGGAGCTGACTCTCCAATGTGGCAATTTGCTTCAGACAAGAAGAGTCTGCTCTCCTGATGTTCCTTAACTTGTCCAACCATGTATTTAGCAGCGGCTCGGGCATGTTCCAGCTCAGTCTCTAATGCTTGCGCTTTCTTTCCCATATCTGGGCGACTAAAGTCAAATCACTATTTTTTGGGCTGAGGCTTGTGCTAAGACGCAAAAGTCACTTTGTCTGCCTCAATGCCTCAATCTCGGCTTGAAGCCGGGAAATTTCCTTTCTTGTTCTGCTAACTTTCCTTGAGTCTCTACTTAGAGTGTTACTAGCATCTCCGGCCCCGGGGTAATCCCCAAACTGCCAACGAACCTTTGACGGCCCAAATGGGGTTTTTGTTAGCCGCTAGGACAAATGCTTCACGGAGTGAATCAAAGGGATTTGCTGTCTGAAAAACCGAATTTTTTTCCCTGGGCACTTGCCTCCCTTACGCAAGACCCAGCGTTCTAACTTCCCTCGGACCTCCTCCTCACACATGAGATCCTTCACACTAACGACAGACTTAACAACAGAACTATCCTTAGCCATCTCTACACTTTTACATTCACAAATCCACAAACCACAAATAAAATTCACAAGACAAACAACAAGGGACCGGGATTTCTGGAGGGATGGGAAGACCACCTAGGTCTTTGGGGAATTTTAGGAAAACAAACCACAGGAACTTCAATAGGAAAGAGGGAAGGGAATCAATTCTCCAGCCTGCCCAAATAGAGTTTCTCTCATACAAGAGAATGAGGAAACAGTTGTCGCATGGGATGGGAAGGTCACTAAGACCCAGGAGACACCCTTCAGGAGTACGCGCCTGCCTAAAGGGGGGAGGACGAACCCAAATGGAACTTACTAAGCTGTCTACCCAAACAGCTGGGAAAAAGGATAAGGAGCCAATTTCTAACCAACCGTTCCTGAACTGGTTTTTCTGGGTGAGGGGGGTACCTTTCTCTCCCCCGGGATAAACCTCTGAACCCAAGACTAGGTGGGGTTTTCCAACCCTATCCTAGTCAGCTAGCCAAATTCTTAAGAAGCCAAGATGCACTCGCGCCTCATTAACACACACACACACACACACACACACACACACACACACACACCAAGCCAAATCTTAGTAGAAGGGGGGCCAAAGGGGGGAAAACATGGAAAGACAGGAGGGAAAATCTGCATTTTTCCCTCTAAAGTGCTTTGCGTGTGCCTGCTTCTCACTAGAATGTTGAATGTGTGTAGACTGTCCTTTTAAAGCTATCCACTAACGCTAATAGATCCAGCCCACAATAGACCCAAGATGGGAGGTAATTCCCAAGACAAAAGAAAAGGGGGGGAAAAAGACAGATTCCCACCCGAAAGAATGCTAAACACCCAGAGAACACACACACAACGTTCCTGCCTAACTGTGCTCTAATGTTCACTGATCGTTCTCTAATTAGCACCACCTGGTTTGAGAGTTAGTATTCCTCCTCAAAACAAGGGGATGCGGAGCTGCCCGCGTTTCCACCAATTTTGTACCCTCCTTGTTGGGGCTCCCTTAAGAGGGTTCCCCAAAAACTGTCAAAGTTGTGGGAGATACTTAGAGCGCTGTTTAGCTACGAGAGGGAGGGCAACATCAGACCTTATGTATCGGAGTAGATAGTGAACAAAAACAATTCAGAATAAACCAAATAATGCTTTATTGGAAAATAAAACAAATAAGACAACAATCACACACTAGCTAAATAGGAAAAAGAAATGAAGTCAGGAAAAAGCAATGACCTGTTCAGAAGTCCTGAGTAGATGGAGAGAATGGAATTCTCTTGGGGCTCGCTTGCAAACTGGCAGCAAGACGGGATGAAATAGAAAGGCACACACTTGTCACAAATCAGGAGTATTTATGCCTGTGATTCATGTCATAACTTTTTAGATCAAAGTTAACTTTTGAAATGCACCAAAAGACTTAGAAGTAGAATAAAACATATCAATCACACAGCCCAAATGTCAATCAATGGCCTTTATCATCTTTTTTATGGCCATTTAGGATCTTGTAAAAGGAAAACCTCCAGATCCCAGATAACATTCAAGTCACGGCTTTTTGAAATGCCCGCTTTAAAAGGAAGTTGTAAACAGCTGCTTCCTTGTGACTGTTTTTTTTTTTCAGGATCCTGGCAAACACTATAAGCCAAGGTGCATTGAGAGGTCAAATTATTTGATATCACAAAGGGATATCATGCTCAAAGTTAGGTACCTAAATCAGTTACATGTTCTCGGGCCAAAATGATGGGGGCTTTAACTCCAGCTGCACAAATAGCAACTTGGGGAGGGGGAGTGGAGAGGAAGGGGTTAAGCTGTAAAACTTTCCAGATATGAGGGAAGGACACCAACATGCTCAGATTCAGAATGCCACCTTTATGGCTTTTTTGTTGAGAAGAGAAAAAAAATAAGCAGTTTCAAATAACGAATAAACTTGACCCATCTCTTCCGCTGTCTCCACATTCTTCCTTCTGCTTCCAGGTCTCTAATTATGAGTTGAACAGTATAACACAGAACGCCATCAATTGTGTGGTGTCCGCCATCAAGAGAATCCTCTACCCAGCTCTCACCATGTTCGAGGAGTGGATCCGGTCGTGTGTCATCTCAGAGGAGTCCTTGCTCTTGTCAGAAAACTCCAGTAACTGCAGCAGCTTCAATGAGGACCTCTTGGAGATGGACGGGGGCCTGCATTCCCTCTCCACCTGCAAGGTCGGCTTCACCGACACCAGGCTCAAGCCCACCAGCCACCCCAGTGAGCTCCAAGCTGCTGGTGGGAGGCCCATCTCTGTGACCTCGTTCAAATCGTCCTACACCTCCTTCAGCAAGAGCACCCACCTTTCCCTGGACGGTGACCAAAAGGAGACACTCAACCTGAGGGACCTCAAGAGCATTTTAGCAGAGCGGAAGTCCCCCCCTCTCCAAGGTATTTCCAAGGAAATACAAAAGCGTCGACACAAGTGACAAGCTACCCCCATCAATCTCAATAATGTCATTATTTATTCCAAGGAGAAGATCAAAGTGCAGGAGAAGACACCATCCAAATTTCCTTCTGTGTTTAAATACGCTGAATGGGATGCTCAGGGAGCTCAGGGAAGGTACAAAGGCACGCCCCTCTCTTCATCAATGCTCCAGCCAAGGCCTCCTGCCAGACGCAGGCCGGAGAGAAGCTCTACCAAATATAGAGTACATTTTCTGAAGGATGACTACCTTCCCAGGGAAAGCTCTGTTCCCATGGGAAGTACTTTGGAAAAATTGGGTAAGAAAGAAACCGAATCAGAACTTGCCCACAGACTCTCCAAAACAGGATCAGAGAGCAAAGCCGGCACTCTCTCCCAGCTCCAGCCCTTTGGAAGCGGGCTTTACATCCCAAAGAAAATCTGCTGTAAAACCATCTGCCCCCTGAAGCTCAGCCAGACTGCTGAAAACATCGTTAAGGACTTCCAGTCTTCATGGCGTCGAGTTCGGCAATGAAGTGACGATCGGGTGTCACTCATTGTCGTCTGCTGCGGTCTAGCTGGAGCTAGGTTTCCAGCCGACAACTCCTCTGGTAAGAGGAGTGCTGAGAGGGCTCATCGGGGACCCCATAACTCTCCAGCTGCTTCTGAGGTGTTCGGGGGACAGCGGACGAGAGTCGGGATCGTAGAGCTTCCACAGCCGCATCAGACAGCTGAGAAGTCAGCCTGATCGCCGCCGAAGATGTTTTAAACAAAGCATACGATTTAGCGGACGGAATAGAATAAAGATCGAAACTTGTATTTGGATGGTATGTACCTCACAGTTAAAAAGATCATCTACATGTTAATAATTTTAAATCAAAGTTAAAAGTTAAAAGGACATTGCTGTGCAAAACGGCGACGATCTCAGCTTGAGCCGTGAAGCGGTCACCGAAAGTTAGCGTGGATAGCTGGCGGAGGAGGCGGCTCGCTGGGGCTTGCTGAGAAGGACACTGACAACCCATGAGCGAGGGAAAAGACAAATTAATATATTGAAGTAGGTTTGAGTTGTTGAACTTACTATATGAAATGAAAAATTGTGATTATTTATCTAAATTAGTAAATGAAGAGAAAAGAATTATATATGAAACAGCATGGTTGCCAGTAGTAAACTATTTTAAGAAAAAATATGGTGATATAATATTTACTTAGGGTTACTAAAATCACAGCGATGTAACAAATGTAAAATATAAAATTTGGGTTCCAAAAAATATATTTGGAGAGATAAAATTTAGGGATAATTTTGAATGATCCAACTACAGGATAGTAAAGAGACATGAATGGACATTGTAATAAGTGTAATAGAATACATGTAGGAAGTAAGTTGTGTGTAATGTAATGTAAATATATTTGTATGCATAGGTATAGAGTAATGATTAGTAATGTGAAATTAGAGCAAAATAGACAGATAGGATTATATGATAGATAGTATTACTCTATGTAATTGTTTGTTTGTTTTATTTTTGTATTTGAACCTTAATAAAAAAAGAAAAAGAAAACATCGTTAATATTCTCCTCTGTGAGTTTGGGCTGGAAAACCCCCATGGCCCCGGGGACATCAAAGGGGCCACCTGCTTGTCCACGTTGGGGCAGTTGGCCCACAAGAACC
>CAOKZL010005601.1:0-10790 GCA_948472985.1 Iguana delicatissima | reverse complement strand
AGAGTGTGGTGAATATTTTTCTTGCACTTCAAAGCTTGCAACCCACAAGAGAATCCACACAGGAGAGAAACCATACCAGAGCAAGAAGTATGAGGAATGTGTTTCTCAAAAGTCATCCCCTGCAAGGCCCCAGAGACTCCACACAGCAGGGAAACCTTTACATGTTTTCTTTCATTTTAAATGTTTGCTCATTCTTAATGTTTGTTCATACTTTGTGAAGTGTAAGAAAGTCTACTGAGGTGAAGATACATTACAAGCACTTGGAGTGTGGGAAATACCTTGCTTCCCAATTAGAATTTATCAGAGAGTATGAACAGGATCATAGGCGTGAATAAAAGCGAAGGGCCATTTCATCCTATCCACTCTGGTGGAGAAACCTACAGCTGAAGCATTCATGATATGTGGCCATCTAGCCGCTTTTTGGAAACCTCACCTGCAGGAACACAGAGCACCTTCGAAGCAAGGCTGTTCCACTGGTTCTCTCTCATAGTTTTTCTTGTCTGTTCTTACCAATTTTAAAGTTTAAAGAAAGGGGGATTAAATATTTGTGAGTGACAGTTCAGAAGAATGGTAGTCTTTTGTTTCAAAATAATTACAAAAAACGTCTGGAAAAAATTGAAAGAGTTAGAAAAATGGAGAAAGTTAAATTGAGAAGTTGAATCTATAAGAGAGTATATGCTAAGGTGGGGCTAAAATTTAAGGCAGAACATTCGAATGGATTTTAGTTTAATTTGAATTTTAAGGTTCTTTTTCTTCCTCTGAATGAATGTTAGCTTGATTGTGAGTTAGACAGTTTGTATTAAAACTACTCAATAAATAATTTCAAACAATATTATCAAATATTATCAAACAATATTAATGGTTCACCAGAGAGTCTTTGCAGGAGAGAAAGCAAATCAGTATTGGAAGAGTGGGAAATGTCTTGAAAATGGACTCCTTGCCAGCCAGCACAGATTCCTCACAGGGGAGAAACCATATAAATGCCAGGAGTGTAGGAAACGTTGAACTTGGAGATCAGAACTTCTAATCCATTAGAGAGTCCACAGAGGAGAGAACTATACAAATGGCAGCAGTGTGGGAAATGTTTTTTGTCCAAATTCATCAGATACTTTGTGCTCCAACAGTTTCTGATTAGTTCTTTCTGATATTTTCTTGGTGGTGGTTAAAAAAAAATCAAAGCGACAAACCCTGTTGCTGGTGGTGGCGCTTTTCTTGCCCAAGTTCTATTACCTACTGTTTAGACGTCTTTTCTAAGGAGTGTGGGTGCCCTATATGCCTCTATGGATTTATGATCTGGCTGTCGAAAAAAATTATTTTCAGTCACTGCTCTGAGCTGGAGTGGTCTGGAATTTCAGTTCTCCTCAAAAAGAAAAAAATTACCGCAGCACCCATCAGCCCCACATCGTTGTGTCCTGCGAAGGGTGTCTGGGAGCTAGGGAGGGCAGGCAGGGCCGCGAGGGGATCCCGGGGGCTCCCGTGTACTGCAGCGCCCATCGGCCCCTCCTCACTGTCTCCTGGGAAGGGGCTTTTGGGAGCCGCAGCAGCGGGAGGGGGGTGGCCGAAGTCGGAGTTTCTCCGAAGCGCAAACAGGGGCGTCGCAGCGCCGCTTCTGGAGGGAGCGGAGGCCCCGCCCTGAACCGCCCTCTCTCTCTCTCTCTCTCTCTTCCCCGGAACCAGGAGGGACGAAAACGGGGAGAAAGCGAAGGGAGGCCCGGGGGGGGCCGGGAGGGGGAGGCAGAACGAAGGCCCCGCAGCCCAGCGGCGCCGAGAGGGTTAAAGGGAGCGAGCCGGATTCCTAGAGAGGAAGGGAAGCCGCGGGGGGAGGGAGGAAGGCGCCCGGTCCTCCAGAGCAGAGGAGTCCTCGCCTCCGCCTCCCCCTTCTTCCCCCTCCCGCCACGGTGGGCTGCGCGGCCTTTCCCTCCTCCGGGTCCGGTGAGTCCCCTCCCCAGCCTCCCTCCTGCCCCCGTCCGAAGGGGAGCCTGAATTCTCGCCGGCAAAGCGGAGGTCCGAGGGGGCTGAGCTGGGGGGTCCTGGGAGGCGCCCCTTCCCCGCCTCGGCCCTCCTTTTCTCCTTCTTTGAGGCGGGGGGGAGTCCGGCGGCCTTGAGGAGGGGGAGGCGCCCGGGGGCCCTTTTTTTACTCGTACAAGTAGTCAGTTGCTGCGTTGCTGCTGACCAGCCTGTAAGGAAGAAACGAAGAATTCCTGAACCGAAGGAAAGCTTTCATTTAGCCGAATGTCAAGGAGTTTCGCCTAGAGGCGGCCCGGGGAGACTGGGGTAGGAAGGGGAGGCATCCTTGGAGGGTGGTGTGGGTGGGGTCTTTTCCCACAGGATACTTGAAGTGGAATAATAGCGCTATAACAGTGCAGTGCAGAAACGGCCAGAGAAGAGATGGCTCGGTGGAAGGCTGAGGGAGGGAAGGCAGGGCCGGGGGACAGAGAGATAGAGGCTGGGGAGGAAAGATGCAGCCTCTTCTGGCTCTCAACCAAACAAGGCTCTGCTTGGTGGCCCTTGGTGGGACGAGCCTCCCCAGTTCTCTTACCTGATTCTGATCATTTCCTTCACAGGGGAGACCTTGTTGTGTGCTGAATCTCCTGCCTCTTTTCTTGCAGTACAGCAGTTCTTAACACAGCAACATCTTGGCTTTGCAGAGTTTGGAGCAAAGGTGTTCTGGGATTCGTTGTCCTGAGAGAGAGGAGGGTGAAGAGGTCACTTTCCTAACGTTTTGTACTTCATTGGATACCAGTTCAAAAATGGATGAATCTGACTCAGCTGGACTTGAAGCCGGAGGAGGCCCTAAAGGCATCGGTGATGAGAGCCATGGGGAATTCTGGGAAGCGACAGTGCAGCAATTCCTGAGTGAGGACTCTGGCAGCTCAGAAACAGAGCGCCAGCGCTTCAGGCAGTTCTCCTACCAAGAGGGCCAGGGGCCCCGAGCCATTTGCAGCCGCCTCCAAGATCTCTGCCACCAGTGGCTGAAGCCAAAGCAACAGACCAAACCTCAGATCCTGGACCTCGTGATCCTGGAGCAGTTCCTGAGCATCCTGCCCCCGGAGATGGGGAGCTGGATCAGGGAATGTGGAGCAGAGAGCTGTTCCCAGGCGGTGGCCCTGGCAGAAGGTTTCCTCCTGAGTCAGGCTGAAGACAAGAAAGAGAAAGAACAGGTGAGAGCATTTCCTCTTGGTGTCTCTCAAGCTGAGACGGATGGGTGGATTAAATGGATATGCTGCCTTTCCCAAAGTCTGAGACCAGATATGGGGGAATAATAAGATCTGGTTTGTCTGCTCCTTTTCCCAGCCCGAAGGCCCCGAATGCTGCCCCCTTGTAGCCACTGTCAAGTCCATTCACCCTGTGTCACCGAGCAGGGCTGGCCTGTGCCCCTCTCATGGGTTTGGGGTAGAAAATGCTCCCATCCATACCCAAATGTATGTTGAGTGTCAGTGCCCAAGACAGCTCTGTCTGTTCCTGTCTTAAGGGTTAATGTGTTCTTGTTTACTTCTCTGGGCTCGCGTTACTGTGGCAACGCAACAGCTCCTAGCAGTGCCCAGCTCAGAATGCATCTGTTATCTCTCAAGATCCATTCTTGTAACAGTGTGAAGGTTTCCGTTCCCATGTACTCAGACCTGTTTACAACTGTGTTCTTAAGAGCTGCCTGTAGCTGGGCAGAATGCTATTCTGTGCCTTTTTATTCTGTTCTGTCTCTGTTCATTTGAACTTCTGTTCAGTCATGGACTTTATTTAGCTGCACTTCTCAATATGTAATCCAGCTTTGCTTTCAATAAACAAAGTAGTTTTTAGACAACCTGGATGGCCTCATTCTCTGGCAGTATTTTCTTTGAGTTTTTTCATGGGACTTAAGTTTTTGGTTCTCGCTTTTCAGCTACACTGTGGGTCATGCTAGCACCACAGCATGTCCCCTGCATTTACTGAGAAGGTAGCCCAATCCCACTTTGCAGAGTAACCATGTTCCGATTGCTAATTTTTTCATGTGATATTGTGCAAGACAATTCTTCATATCATTTTCTAAGCTGTCTTGACACTGAATTTGGACCTCTCCCTGCTCTTTCAGGTGAAAGACCTTTGTGTGGAAGTTCATTCTGATCCCCCTTCACCGGAAGAGTCTCTATCAGGCGTCATCCAGAGTCCCCACTGGAAGGAGATCAAGCAGGAGGGAGATAGGGCTGCGGCCTTGCAGTGTAAGGAGAACCCATCTCTGGGCACAATCCTCCTAGTGTTTGGTTGCGAAATGTTGCCTTTCAGTGGAAGAACTGGATAGTATAATCAATGCAAAACAGTTTGTTTTCAGGTGAAATTAAAAGTCCTGGTTGTAACCTACAAGGTCTTTTATGGCTCAGGTCCAGACAGCCTGAATGACCTGCCTGAATTTTAAGATTCTGCGGAAACACCTTTCTCTTGGTCCCCCCATCTTCTGAGGTATATTTGGTGAAGAGAGAGCCCTCTCCGCAGCTAGTTGTTATTTTTAATGGGCAGTTTGTCTGATATTGCTGAAACCATTACCTGTTTAAAATCATTGAGCTCTTATGTTTAGTCCTTTATTTGTGTTAGATTGATTCTTCAGTACTGTCTTCTTTATTCAGTTATCATCTTTCTTGTTTATTGATTTTATATTAAATAAAAATATGAATTAATGTTCCTCATGGGGGTAAGTTTAGAGGATTGCCTTCTGATTGTTACATTCTTTGTTGACCTGCTTTTCATATTTCATGTGTAATTTCTATAGGATGTCACTGTTGTTTGCTCTTCTCATCTTCTTGATACTCTTGGGTTGACCTAAGATATTTGCCATGCATGTTTAATGTATTATGCATTCAATGATTCAGTTGGGGCTAGAACTGGAATTTGCTACGCCCCAGTCCCACCCTCTAAGTGTTGTACCAAACATGTGTTATCCTGATCTCGGGTGGTCCTGGGAGGGACACCTAAATAACCAAGCAGCAACAACAACAACACCTTGGGGAAAATTAGCTGGAGCACTCACTAAAGCTAGTGAGAGGCAGGGTAATTTAGCAGGATCTTGCAACCCAGTATCTACGGGGTCAGGTCAGTCAAGCAGTCAGATGGTTTAAAATAGCAAAAATTATGTTTTATTAAGTACAGACAAGTATTAAAGACAACACAGTCACGCAGCTAGCTAAAGAGTTGGAAATAGGGATTTTCAGAGGGAAAATGGGTGATATGACACCTGTCTCGTAGTCCTGAAGAGGTATGAAGATAGAGTTCGTTGGGGTGCAGGGAAGAAGCTCAGCGTGCTTCGCTGAGAGGAGCTCGCTGAACAAAGCGGCAGCAAGGCGGTCTGGAACTCGGAAGTGATCCGAGGAAGGTCTCAGAATCGGGGGCTTTTATAGGGTGAAGTGTGACTGCAGACCATAACTTACTTGGTGAGAACCAATGTGATTTAGGAGCGGGACAAAGCTCTGGAAAGGTCGGAATTTAGCATGATTGGCTTAGCGCCGATTTAACAGTAGTGTAGCCAGTATGCAAATGGGGAGTGCTTAGTACAGCTTTGTAAGGCTACCTGCTCGGGGCCGGGGAGCCTTTGTTAGTACCGCGCATAAGCAAAAGGGTGTTTGCCGGAGAGGTTCCTAAAGCGATGAACCGGCTCTGTCCGGCCTGCCTAGGTGGAGAATGGAATGTCCAGCAATTATCGGCCGCGCCTGTTTACGTGCTTGTCTGGAGGCCTCGCAAACACGTGGAGCGGGGTGGCAGAGGAAAGCCGAATGGTTTGATATCAGAATGATATCAAGTACTATCTCCAGGTAGGCCTGGACAGCAGTAGCACATGCCCTATACGTTTTGGTGGTCTGCAGAATTCTAGAATCCTAGAGTTGAAAGGGTTCCCAAAGGCCATCGAGTTCAACTTCCTTCTGCCATGCAGGAATCCACCATTATGGCTCTCCTGTCTCCACCCTCTGCTTAACAATCTCCAAAGAAGGAGATTCCGCCACCCTCTGAGGCCATGTATTCTATGGTTGAGCAGATGTTACAGTAAAAAGAAGTTCTTCCTGACATTTAGGCTGTAGTCTGACCAAAGCACAATGGAGCGGCAGAACTGATCTGGACACTGTGCCCCTGTCGATGCAGCCCAGAATTGCCTTGGGTTTTTTGGCTGCTGTCTCTGACGGTTGACTCCTGTTTTCCTTGTGGTCCCCTAAGATCCTCAGTCCTTTTACGTGCACTAATTTCAAGCCAAGAATCACCTGTCCTACATTTGTGCATTTTATTTTTCCTGCCTAACGTAGCACTTGACATTTATCCCTGTAGAAATTCATTTTGTTAGGTTTACCCTAGCTCTCCAATCTGTCAAGGTCATTTTGAATTCTGTTCCACTCATCTGAGGTCTCAGCTGCACTCCCTAATTTGCTGTCACCTGCAAGCCTGATAAGCCTGTCTTCTAATCCATCATCTCAGTCATTTATAAAGACATTAAGGAAGACTGAACCCAGGAGAGAACCTTGAGGTACCCCACTAGTCAGTTCTCTCCAGGATGAAGAGACAAGTGGGATGACTCCGGGTTCTGTCCACAGTAATGAAATGCTGCTATGTTCAAAGGACGAACCGTCCTTACAAGTTTCCATGTAGAATTGTATGTGTAACCTCTGAAGCAAACCTCTGTGAACATCTCTCCCCTCACCCCTTCGTTTCACCCACAGACTCTGGAAGGAAGCCACCAAGAAGTGCTGAGTCCCCACTTCCTGTTTGTGATGGAGCAGAACCAGTTGAGGTAAGGAGAAGGAATCCTGGAACAAGAGGATGGGAGCAGCTGAGGTGTCCCCAGTTCCCGGCTCACCTCCCTGATAGCTCTAGGTTTCAGTTTGTTTTGGATTTTGAAAAAAGAAGTCCATATATTTTGTATTTTTAATGGATGAAGTGGAGTTTTCAAAAACATAGAATATGGGAGATATCAAAACTGTCAGGCTCATACCCACTAACCCAGAGTTTTGAGCACTGAACTCTTAAAATGCTCAGTTAAAATCTCTGTGTGTTCAACCAATCTTGTCCTGGTTTTTTTAAATTGTTTTGAAAAAATTACACATTACTTGGTAAGTCTCTAGCAATAAAGAATAAGGAGAGTTTAAAAAGAGAAATCATTGCTCGTAATTCTCAGTAAAAGCAGGCTAAATCCCTGAAATTAAGTCCATTTGCAAAATAGGTTGCTGCATCACTCTTTCAAATGTGGAAGTGTGGTTTAATTTTCTGTCAGTTGTAACACAGGTGGATATATAGATTACCCTACGAACATTGTAGTGTCAGTGTTTTGGAAGTCAAGAGGACAGAGACGATCTGCGTTACGATACAAGACATGGCTAGATACCTTAAAAGAATATGCACATCACTTGAATACCGGCAACTATGCTGCGGTTCCAAAACATCTGAGTTAACGAAGAATTAACAGTTTCACACCTCTAGCAGATAGATGATTTAGATTACCCTTTATTAAAAAGATGTTGCAGTGTGAAATATATTCAGAATGGCAGTTTCCTCTTTGGTCCCAATCCAATCTCTCGCCTTCTGTTTTTCCCTGGCAAAGGAAAGCACGTAAAGCTGGGCCTGCTGGGTCAGCCCTTAGGCCCAGAAGCCCTGAGCATTGACCATAGTGGCTGGGGCTTCTGGGAGCTGAAGTCCACAAACATCTGGGGACCCACAGGTTGAGAACCACTGCCTTAGGCCCATCTAGTCCAGCATAGTGTTCCCACCTGGGCTGAGCAGAGGGATCTAGGAATTCTGCAATCTAAGCATGGAAGCCATAGTGCTGTCCTGCTTCCCCAACATCTGGTTTTTGAAGGCAGGGTGCCTCTGCTGATGAACCTGTCAAACAGCCTACAGGAAGGTTTCAAGCCTAAAGCTTTTTTTGCACTACATGCCTTGATGGCCTCTGTGTGAAATGTGAGCAGGAAATGTTATCTTTTTCCTCCAGGGCCCTGTCACCTTTGAGGATGTGGCTGTCCATTTCTCCCCAGAGGAGTGGGCTCTTTTGGATCCCAGTCAGAGGGCCCTGCACACGCAAGTCATGGAGGAGACCCATGGGATCATGGCCTCTCTTGGTAAGGCTCCCTCACTGATGATCATTTCTGTTTTATAATCCAGTAATCACAGTCACCATAATACTGGT
Source organism: Iguana delicatissima (assembly GCA_948472985.1). Classification (NCBI taxonomy): domain Eukaryota; kingdom Metazoa; phylum Chordata; class Lepidosauria; order Squamata; family Iguanidae; genus Iguana; species Iguana delicatissima. Next base: position 2,662 of record CAOKZL010005601.1, on the reverse strand, counting down.
CTCCCACTGCGATCAGTATCCCGAATCATACCAGTAATTCTTGGAACCGTAAAGGCTGGGATGGGGATCTCAACTCTTCTCCTCAGTGGTCCTTCTGAGCCTGGCCAGTCCTCCCTCCAGATTGGCCAGTGGTGAGGCATGATGGGAGTCTTAGTTCATCAGGACCTGGAGCGCCATTCACTCCCACACCTGCCTTAATGGATTCTGGAGGTGTAGAAATATGATTAGGAATGGAATTTTTGCAGTGGTAGCCAGCTGGCATAGTGTTTTCAGGAGTGAACTATGGACCCTGGAGACCCGGGTTCACTTCCCAGCTTGGCCATGGAAGTCCACTGACTATGTTACACACTCTCAGCCCCAGAAAACCCTGTGATAGGGTCGCCTTGCGGTTGCCATAAGTTGGAAATGAGCTGAAAGCAGACAACAACACAACAGAGAACACCAGTAATCCTGGGTAAGCATATGAAGTGCGAAGGGAGGGATGGGCTAAAGGAGAAACAGACATCCTCTTTGTGTCAGTGGGACACAAGGCGTCTGAATATGTATTTGAAAAGGGGAGCTGATTTCAAAATCTTATTCATCAAATGAATGAACAAAAGTACCCCAGTTCACCTGACAAGAAGGCCATTATGGAATTACCCATTGTTAACTGGGGCAGGTTACAGGGACCATACAACTTCCCTGTTGCAACAGCTGCGCTGGCTCCCAGTCATTTCCAGGCACAATTCAAAGTGCTGGCCATCAGCTATAAAGCCCTATATGGTTCAGGTCCAGGCTACCTGGCAGACGGTATCTCCCTGTATGAGACTGTCCAGGCCCTGAGATGATCAGAAGGGACTCTTTTCTCTCTCCCACCACTGTCACAGGCACAATTGGTGGCTGCCTCTAGTGTCTGGACCACCTTTCCCAGGGAGACTAGTATGGCCTCTTCTGCGCTGTCCTTCCATCTGTCCGCAGAGAAAGGCCTTTTATTCCAACAGGCTTTTAAAATGGAAAGTTTTTAAGGAATGGGCTTAGGGTTCTGTAATGTTTTAAATCTGAAATGTTTAGATTGTTTTTATCTTTTAGTTATATTTTATTTAATCTAGTTTCAAATCATTTTCATATTGTCAAGAGTTTAGTTCCACCGTTTTTGTATGTTTTTAACTGTAGGGTTGATTAAATGGTAAGTCCCCTTGAGTCTCAATTTTGGAGAAAGGCAGGATAGAAAGAATAACAACAATAAAGCAGCAGCCCATCTCTTGATGGGACACATGTCAATACCCTGAATGAGAGACCTCCAAGAATCCCAGTTATGAACAGCCCAGCTCAGGTCCTCCATGCTCGGAGCTGCGCCTCGAGTCGACCTCAATCTCTGACGCATTCTTCCAGGATTAGCATGCTTTCCAGTGAGTCACGTCATCTCCTAATCTGACCAAAGTACAATAGCTTCAGCTTCGTCTCAGGTAGCATAGAAAGACATAGCAGCATTAGCCTGTTTCAGCATAAAAAGATCTCAGGGAGTCCTGTGGGATCTTTGAGACGAAACGAGGAAAAGAAATTTCAAACATAAGTTTTTGTGAACCTCCATCCACTTAAGCAGAGGCTGCGCACTAGGGTCCACAAACACTTATGCTGGACATTTCTTTCTCAAAAGTCCTACAAGTTTCTTCGTATCTTTTTTTTTTTTTTGCCTCTCGTGAGCATTTGGGTTTGATTTGTTCTCAGATTGAGGCCTTTCTCCTTTTCACTGTCCACGAAAGCGCTCCTCCAGCACCGAGCTTCAAATGAGGTGATTTTCTTCCTGTTCACTTTCTTCAGTCTCCAGCTTTCCCAACCATACCAAGGAATCCGAAAAACTCTAGTCTGGTGATCCTGACACTGCTGTTCCATGAGAGATCCTTTGCTTGGAGCCGCCCTTCCTAATCTTAACCTTCTGATTTCTGTACTACAGTTTCCCTTTCGTTTGATAGCTGAGCCAAGGGATGGAAAATCTTTAAGACTTTCTGTGTTATCCTTACTTGTTTTAAACTACTGTATTTGCTGGTGTAAAAGATACACCGGTGTATAAGACGCACCCCATTTTCAAACAGTATTTTTCAGGGGGGAAAGTGAGTCTTTTACGCCAGCAAATATAGTAATCCCCTTTAGTGTGTAATATGTTCTGCATTTAAATTAAACACAGTAATAAAAGGCCCCCCTAGTCTGGGCCCCATGCCAATTGGAAACTGTCCCACTCTCATCCAACCTCTTCCTAGAAGCTTAGACAAAAAAAGCCCTGAGACAGTCATGCTTTGAATGTATTGTGAGACAGCGTGACTAACTAAGAAAAGACAGGAATGCTTGGTAAGGTGAAAGGCAGTAGAAAAAGAGGAAGACTGCATTATAGAGGGATAGGCTCAATGAAGCAATCACGGTTCTTGGTCTGCAAGATTTCAGCAGGACTGTTGAGGATAGTGTGACCTGGAGGTCTTTTGTTCATAGGGTCGCCATAAATCAAAAGTCAGCTTGAAGGCAGTTACTAACAGCAACAAGACTGTTTGCTTCTTTTGCCGTTTGATTGTTTAAGCTTCTCTTAGTAAGGATACTCATATGACCTTGGGACTGGCCTGGCTTACTCCTGGTGAGTCTGTAGGTGGATGGTGCAAGTTCTTATGCACCTCAGACTTCCCTCCCAAACCTT
>CAOKZL010005600.1:0-11017 GCA_948472985.1 Iguana delicatissima | reverse complement strand
AGCTGAGATGTTCTGGGGTGCAGCTGGAGGTTTGCTTTAGGATGAGACTCATAAATCTTAGAGATAAAATCTGTCTTCAAAACAGTGTCCCATACCCTGTTAGTCAGTTACAATGTTGTAAGCTGGACTTATGACCTCGCTGATTGTTTTCCATTATGACTGTGGTACCATTGCCATGACTGTAAATTTCCCCATGCTGTAAATTCCCCAAGCCATATTGAAGGATGGAGTTCTGCAGTGCTAGAAAGTAGGGTGCTGAATGATGATGCATCCAACCCCTCCCGCCAATGATCAACTGTGTGTTATCAGAAGCAGGGTCCAGTTGTAACTGCTTGGATCTCCCCTGCTTATTGGTGGGATGGAGCTGGACATATCCTTGATTACCCTGCTGTGGAACATGCTGCCTCGGAGTGTAGTGGAGTTTCCCTCTTTGGAGGTTTTTAAGCAGAGGCTTGATGGCCATCTGTCGGGAGTGCCTTGAGGGTGTTCCTGCATAGCAGGGGGTTGGACTGGATGGTCCGTGTGGTCTCTTCCAACTCTACATTTCTATGATTTTATGATCCCTGGGATCACCTGATTGGACTTTTAGATGAGTTTTGGGGGTCAGATGATGAAACAGATCATCAACCTGCCATTACAGGTGACAGGCCAGTATAAAAAGACAGTGACAGTTGAGGGAGAAGAATCTACTCTGACTTTTGGTCCAAACTTAAATGAAATTATCTATGATACTGTACCATATCTCCAAACTAGGTTCAGCACTTTGGATAGTTCCTTTAAAGCAGTGGTTCTCAACCTGTGGGTCCCCAGATGTTTGTGAACTTCAGCTCCCAGAAGCTCCAGCCACTATGGTCAATGCTCAGGGCTTCTGGGAGCTGAAGTCCAAAAACTTCTGGGGACCCACAGGTTGAGAACCACTGCTTTAAAGCTTAGAACAGTGGTTCTCAACCTGTGGGTCCCCAGATGTTCGTGGACTTCAGCTCCCAGAAGCCCCAGCCACTATGGTCAATGCTCAGGGCTTCTGGGAGCTGAAGTCCACGAACATCTGGGGACCCACAGGTTGAGAACCACTGGCTTAGAATAACATCTGGAGCTGATTCACTACCACAATGACACTGGCACCACTAGTTCCTGCTGCACACATTCCCAAATCACACAGCATAACTCTTTCCCTATACCACCACATTGTCAGTTATTTTCTGAGAAGCTCAGGCTCCGGAAACAGAAGTAAGCAGGCCTCCAATGGACTCAGAACAGTATTTTTGCAGGATTAACTAGAATCCTCAGGGAAAGCCTTTAATTAATTTTAGAACACTCATTTCCTACTTGCAGGTGGCTATCTAAATAAAAATTCAATTTTCACATTTAACTATGATTCAAAATCACCCAGCAGGTCATTCCCACTATCTTATGTTTGGTATTGCCTAAATTATGATTGTAATAGAGCTTACTGAAGTTACTTTTTAAGGCTGTTCTCCCATAGTGGCCAGGCTAGCTGAAGGATTATGGGAATTGTAGTCCAAAACAGTTATTTTCCATAGCTCTTCATTGTAGCAAGACAAGGCAAAATCCTGGAGAGAAAGAACTAATTTAATTCTGTTTGATATTTAGATTTATTACAGATTTGTGGTCTTCAAAAGAAGAAGCTGTTTTCACTCAAGTATAACATGGCATAAAGACATGTTGATCTCTGCAGTGGTTTCCCCACCTTTTCCTTACTTGCCTTTGGACTCTTCTCTAGGTACAAAACCTACAGGTCATTTCAACTAGGTTATGCTCAATTTCTTTCTTCCTAGGGTTTATTAAGTGAGGGCATGATTCAGCATGATTACCCATAATGAGGAAAGATCAAAACCACAGCAGGAATTTGTAAGAGCATTATCTGATTAGACATTATTACTTGGGGACTCTGTGCTGAATTTGTTTCTTCCAAGAGTGATGAATATTAAAAAGCAAAAGCAAACTCAGTTTAAATATCAAAGCATTGCAATGGGTGTCCTTATGCACAGCCTCCAGGGAATAGGTGGTGGCAAGATTAACAAGTGCTCCAAAAAGAAGGATTGAGACCCACAGCTTATATTATGATTCTGAAGTTAGATCTCTAGGGCTCCTCAAACCATGGAAAAGTTATGTTTTTGGACTACGGTTCCCTGAAATGTGGATCCAGGTACATGATGATCCAAAGTGCATAACTGCTTTAGAGGACAGGAGTCTAGAAAGCTGAACACCAGTTTCAGAACCCTGAGAATCAACAGCCAGAATACTTCTACTTTGTTAGGTTTCAGTTTTACTTTACTGGCCATCATCCACCCCGTAGCCATGTCTTCATACCAGTTTAGGGTTGCCCTTACGTTTCAGGGTTGCCATGTGTGATAATGGGGCTTCTCATTATCTAGACTTAGCTAAAGGGAGATACTTCCCTCTTCAGGTAAACCAAGGGTTAATAAGGTGTTGGGATTAGGTTACATTTTTACTGTGGGTCAGCCTCACAGGTCACAGGGGGAGAATTGCCCAATCAAAAGGAAAAGAGGTGAGCATCTTGGAGATGCTTCCAGATGCTTCTAGGGAGAGGTTATAAAACTCCTTGTGAAGCCATGTGGGAGAGAGAGAACAAAGGGATAACAGAGAGTCGACAAAGGAGCATCCTAGAGATGGGATCTGTGCCAGTAGTAGGCTGCAGGCCCCATGCCTTGCCTCCTGGCCACATTCCTCTCTTAGACCATCTAAGCCTGTGAACCTAATTGTGAGTAACTAGAATAAGATAGTTAGTCGCATTAGGGCTGTTTATTATTTTGGAGTTGGCTGATCTAAAGAATATATCTGTTTTTGTAACTACTTGTAACTTAAGCGTACCTGGGAGGGGGGAGCCTCTCATGTGTATTATTGTCTTGTTTATTTGCATGCCTTGAATAAATGCTTTTCTGTAAAACCTCTGTTTCCTCTCCATTCCCACACCATCCTTCGGCACCCGCTTAGCTAGAACTTCCTTCACTCAGAAGGAGAGGGAAGGGAGGTCCTTAAATATAGGGATTGGCAATCCACTGGACAGGGTCCCACTGTACTGTTCAGTTAATTCAGAATTCAGTGGGTGGTGGCAGCAAGAATTAGTAAACGCTGAGGGAATTTCCAGCTCTTTTTCAAGGGTGAAAGTCAGGCTTTAAGGGGCTGGAAATAAACTCCAGTATGACACCATGGTAGCCATATAGAAAAACAGCAGCAACAACAACAGAAAACCTCAAATCCATCCAGTAGCATTATATTTACTGTGCCAATTAAAAGGTGCAACATATACCACCTTGGCTTTTAAAGCTTCATTTTTAATAACTTCTACATTAGATGAAACAAAGATGCTTAAAGCATGCAGAGATGAAACTGTGACATTGTTTTGGTCATGGCATCTACATTTTAGGTAGTGACGGTACAAGAAGTGTATGTGGATGTACAATGACCTCCCCAGCCATAAACCAAGTGGCAACAAAGGCAACAAAAAAATGTAATAATTTTCATTATATTGTGATCATTTTAATTTGTATGGAGGAGGAGGAGGAGGAAAAGTCAATACAATCTGACTTTGATGTACAAAGCACCCTTCCACTGAGAGCTGTATTTGCATCTATCCAATATGAAGCTGTAGAATCTCTATGGCTTCATAATGGATAGATGCATATGCAGGTGTTGTATATGTGTGGGGTGTCTTTACACATCAAAGAAGAAGCCAATCTATTTATCTTTTGCCTGATGAATAAGCCATTTGTTGTGCATCTAGTTATGAATTCATGTTTTTCATCACACTGTGTATTTGGTTGCATATCATTGCCATTACCAAGGAACATATGGTACCATCAGTGTGTAACTCTGCATGTCAGATTTACATTATATAACCCCGATGAAGGAACCCAAATAATATGTCACAACCCAATATGAAATGAGGACAGTAAGTACATGCAGCTAGGGGGCAGAGGAACTAAATTCAATTGAGTGTGGGAGACATTCATGTCTCTAAATTCATAACAGCCCTAAAACATCTAGTATCTACATGCAATGGAATATCACTGACACTATTGCTACAGTAAGGTGTTTGAAGGAAGTCGCTTTCTGTGCAGAAGCTGTTCTAACCACACCACAGCAATCCTGCCTTTCGCCTCAGAAATCTGACTGTGCTGCACGGCACAGATGAAACTGACTGAGTTGCATGGCACAAAGCACAATGGCCATGCATTTACCAGTGTGTGTGTACATATTACTGGGCCTAAGTCCTCATTTAGCATCTTCTACTCAGTATTTAAACTATTTGAGAAAGATATTAATGAGCTAGAAAGGATTATGAGGAGCATTAGGATATTAAAGCACCTAAAAGAAATGGCTAAAAGAACTGGGTATATTTAGTTCCAAGAAAAGCAGATTAAATGGTGGAGGACCCATATTTTAAACAGATGCTACAAGGAAGAAAGAAGTGTTTGTATAATAATGTACAGTGAACACTTCGATAACTTGGTTGAAACCAGGGACACTGGAACTGCTTTTAAGGTGGGTGGCCAAAACGTTGTCAGGCAGATTGTTATTAATTTGATCCACTTGCAGCTACTTGCAGGGGCAGGGCAAATTAATTTTCCCATCCATTATCACTGAAACAATCTTAAATATGAAGGCTCCTCTAAGCACTGGGTGCCCCCCATGTGTTCGGTGCAGCTTATTCCCAAGTAGGTGTGCATAAGACAGAGGGCAGGCAACCTTTTCTGTCCCTGAGAGGGCTCGACAGTTGCGGTCTTAATATTTCTTAGTGGTTGATCAGTATACTTTTGACTGATAATTCCAGAGGACACTCAATTACATAAGCATCTTGGTGATAATAATTGTACCAGATCATTTTGGGGGAGCTTTAGCCCACACTAGCCTAAATTTGGGAGGGGGGCTCAAGCCTCTGCCATCCCCTTCTGGAGGTCCCAGTTGAAACTGTAGGAAAGTAGCATTAAATTAAGCATGTGGGAGAAAAAGTCCTGCTTTTGAGATCAGCCATGGAATTATAATGATCTCCTTATTGATAATGCTGAACCATCACGACCAACTGTTTTTCATGATAATTAGGTCAAGGACTTTGCTCCATATACCTTCAAGACAACAAATTTACTCACCTAAGAAGGGATTAAGGCAACATGTAAATCTTCACAGAATCATGGAATCTGCCATGCCTTGCTTCCAGGACCTGGAAATGGACTCTGACTCAAAGACTGAAACAGTGGACATGCCAAGACCTACTGAACAGGAGGTTACAGAGCCACAAATCCCAAAGACAGCAACATACAATGCCAGCACCAAGTCCTACCCCTCTAGATACAAAGACAACTTTGCCAAGTGTATATAGCAAAGTGCAGGTGTTGAAGGATTTACAAGAGAAAGCAATTAGTTAGGCAGCAGCTGTGTTAAGCTGTTGACCTATATAGGAACAGCCCTTCCGCTACAGGAGTTGTTGGAGCTTATCTGACCTTTGTTCTTCTGACTGTATTTCTTGGATCGTGTTGACTCTGGACTGATTTGCTCTGCTTTTGGATTCTGTTGGACCCTGTTCATGCCTTTGACCTTTTGTTTACTGAGTAAAAATAAGTGACTGGTTTTGAGCTGTTCTGTTTCTGTTTGCAGCCTGGGTTGAAATAGGACAGAATCATAGAGTTGAAGGAATCAGAAGGGCCATTTAATCCATCCCTGCTATGCAGGAATCCACCATTAGAGTACTCTTGAGATATGGCCAGTAAACCTCTGTTTAAAGTCCACTACATAAGGAGAGTCCACCATCCTCTGAGGCAGTCTATTCCACTATTGAGTACCTCTTCCCTTTGGAACGTTCTTCCTAATATTTAAGTGGAATCACTTTCTTTTAATTTCAGTCCATTGATTCACATCCTTGTCTCTGGAACAGCAGAAAACAAGGTGCCCCGTCTTCTACGCATTGTGGTTGTTACCTGCTATCAAGTTGACTTCAATTTATGGTGACCCTATGGGTGAGAGACCTGCAAGTCACCTTACCATCAACTGCCCTGCTCAGGCCTTGCAGATTCAGGGATGTGTCTTCCTTGATTGAGTCTACCTCCCTTCAAATACTTAAGGGTGACCATCATATCACCACTCCTCTATTTCAAGCTAAACATACCAAGCTTCTTAAGCCATTCCTTCCAAGTTTGGTTTACAGACCTTTTGCCAGCTTGGTCTTTCTCCTTTCCACCTTGTTAATATCCTTCTTGTAGTGCCCAGAATTAGGTATGATGCTCCAGATGCCCTCTCACACTACATAGCTATAACAGTATGATTCTACTTTTAACTGCCATAGTTCCATCCAATGGGATCCTAGGATTTGCAGTTTATGGAGAGGTACTTGTAATTCATAGCCAAGGAGCTCAAACTCACCAAGCTACAAAGACCAAGTTTCGGTAGGCCACAGCCATGGTGTGGAATGGCATGGCATGGCATGGCATGGTATGACAGTTAAAGTGGAATCACAGTGCTATAATTGTGAAGTCTAAATTGGGACCCCAGTGAAGACTGAACAAAACAGAATAGAATGGTACTGTTACATCTCTCAATCTGGACAGTATACACCTGAGTCAAGAAAAGAAAGTGTTTAAAGCCATGTGGGTCAGGCTAAATTGCTGGCACTTATTGTACTAGCCCTTGCACTCCAGACATGAGGGATAGTTGAGAAATTTGAGACCAACTGATAAAATGTTGCAGCTGTGCATTGTTCACTAGGGATAGATGAGTATTTTGATACTTTCCTCATGTTTAACAGGTAAATGGCAGGGAAGTATATTAATTAACAGAAGTCACTGAAGAATTCAAGCAAAGGTAGACAGGTTGAATTGGCAGGAAACAAACGCAGTAGCAAAGGAGTGTGTGTTTTGGTGATCAAGAGATCAGTGGACTTCTCTGTTGAGCCCCACCTGCAGGTGAGATACAGACAGCACTTGCTGTGAAAGGCAGAAGTACTGTTTGCATCTCATAATACCTCTGAACCTCACGTTGCAACATAAAACCACCAGGAATTCTCTAAGCAACAACCCTCCCTCCTCCATTTCATTTTTCACCAATGGAGTCTGGAGATGATATTTTGGTCACAGAACACAGTGTGCTAGATTCCCTGAAAAATGGTGGCATTAATGCTGTAATTTTACAGCCTAGAGCTGCAGGAAACTCTGAAGCCATGATGAGGTATAAAGTGCTCTCCAGTAATGCGTACAACTAGGCATATCACTTCTTGGTTCATTGCTGAGAAAAATGTCATCTTTGGAGCATCTGATTGTCTGACATAATTCACAGCGCCAGCCTGAAGTTATAACCCTTCCTAAAATGTCTTAGGCCTTCCATACTTAAGCTGCAATTCTATACACACCTATGTGGGTATATTCCATTGAAAAAAAATGTGGTCTATTTTTAAAATTGACATGTACAGGATCTTTTCTGAGATGACTTCCTCTGCTGTGTTCAATCATATTCTTTGAGGCTGTGGAGCAGGGAAAGAAGTTTGGAGTTATCTGTTCCATTATGCATTACTTCTTCCCTGCTCTCATACAATAGGCATTCTACCAGGCCAAGGCTGGGCAGCATACTTGGGATTTTCACTTTAGGGAGGAGAGCTCTTGTTCCTCAGGGAAGAAATTCCAGGATTCCATAGGATGTTGCCATGGCAGCTGATGTGCAACCATAGTGTTATACTTATGTAGTGTGCAAGAACCTCAGATTAGTGTGATAAACCTCCATAGTATGCAAGAGAGTAATATTTTGCTTTAGGGTCCACTTCACTACATAGGCAATACAATCCTAACTCAAAGATATGTCAGATATGGCAGTTAGACACAAGTCTTTTCAGCTGCCAGAAATGAGCTCCTGTGAGTTGATCTCAGAGTTCTGCTGATTAGGACATCTGCAAGTTTCTGGCTACAATTTGTAGCTGGGTTGAAGAAGAGAAAAGTAGCAGAATGGGGAAGGAGAAGATACAAATATCTTTCATCTCAGAGATCCAGCTACATTGTCAGTACAAATTTAGTCTATACAGTGAGAGGAACTGAATTAAACAGAGCTTCAGCCAGCCTAGTATTGATTCAGCTGGCCCTTGGCTATCTAGGAAAGTTAGGATTAAGCTCATTTAAAAAGAAAAAAAAATCCCAGTATAGTTCAGAAATAGTAAATTGCTATGAAAATAGAATGAACAAGTATACCATTAGCTAAGGAACCATTAGCTAACAAAACATACCAGGAATCTAGGGATCTAGCAGTTCTCAGGTGAAGGTGAAGGAGATCCCTTGGCCTTTCAGATACAATGTACCTTTTAGTCCTTTCTTCCTTCACTATCATTGTAAAAACAAAGACATTTTCTTCATGAGAAGTTGTTCTGTAACAGGTACCGCACCAATTTCAATTGCGGGTGTCCTGGAAGTATACCAAGAGTTAGCGTAAAGATCTTATCATCTTCTTCTGATTCCATGATTTTGGAATCCTCACACAGGGCTAAGCACTAAGTGCACTTCTGAACTTCTTTGCTGCTCCATGAAAACTAAGATTGGCATCATTGTTGGTAAGAAAAAGGGCCTTCTCAGTGTGCCTGAAGTTTCTACTTGGAGTCAATCTGAGCCTAGAATGGGATGCTGACTTCAGTGCCAGCTTCTTGGAATCTAGTCATTAAAGCAGAGGCTTTGATGCTGGAACTGCAGGAACACCATTATGATATCACAGGAAGGAAAATATGTGTAAATATTTCAGACTGGGATGACAGCTGGTTCTTTGTTTTGCTGATGCGCTTTTCTTTTCTCAATTCACAATCTGAGCTTTCTTTTCAAAGTATGCCAGGTCATATTGCCTCTAGGCAAAAACATGGTGTCAACTTTGGGCAAATATGCACTTTGTATTCTAAAGAGAAACAGTTCCAAAACATGGCCAAGAATTCTTGGAAGCTCTCATTTACAAATATGCCAGTGACAACGTTGAATTATGAAATGCTAATAAGACTTGGATTCAGTTGAGGGGAGAACAGACCCCAAAAGAATATGCATGCATGGGGAAAGCTGAGGATTCTTAAGAAGACAACAACAAAAGCCAATGTGACACATACCAACATGTCTGGAAGACTGCACGAAACTTATCCCCAGGAGGTACAAGAACACAAGTACAGCAAGGCATTCTGACTACAGGTAAGGGCTTTGAAGGCCACATTACAGCAATGCAAGTCAACAAAAGCCAAAGCAGAGTGTTGCGAGCTGGAAAAAACATGCTTTCAGATTCCTCTTTAGCAGCTATGTTAATTTGCTTGCCTTAAGGAACTAACACCAAGACCCAACTCCAACTGAGTATGCTATAAATGTGCTGGACTACAACTCCCATAATCGATAGTGACCCCCAAAGTCCTAAGCTAAAGGACATGGAACACTGACTCCACATCGATATCTATTCATTAATATCTCTTGAATGCGTGCGTGTGTGTGTGTGTGTGTGTGTGTGTGTGTGTACGGTTGCTTGTTCTTATTAAACTTTTGTTTTAGCTGCTTTGTTTTAAACTACACTTTAAGCCACTTTTGGCTCTCATATTGGAGAAAAAGTGAGGTATAAATCAAACCTAATAAATTGAAGCTATTCTTCAGCATGCACAGAAATATCCGAATTATGTTGGGTCAGGATGCAGGCTTTCTTTGTTATTGCACCTAGGCTAAATATTGCCTCACCTAAGTAAGTTTATCTTGTACTTTCTCTGTTATCTTTCCACCATTAACATATGGCCTTTTTCTCCAACAGTCATATTTTTAATTTTTTTAATTTAATTTTTTAAAAAGGAATTTTTTATTTACATTCAGAAGGGATCTCTATTATACACTATTATACACAATGATTTTCCAGTATAGTAAAAGCAGAAAAATGAAAACATGAAAAGAGGAAAAATAACCACATTAGTCGCAAGTTTCTATAAAAGTCAGCCAAACTAGAAGTCCACGGGGTTTCTTTTTTTTTTTTAATTTCTCTCTCTCTCTCTCTTTTTACTGTTTTCACATTTTTTTATTTTGCTTATTTTTTGTTTTTTCATTTATTTAAATGTTTTGGGAGGAGGGAATTTTGGGTACTTCTTTTAATTTTTTTTAAAATCATTTGAGGTGTTTTCTATATCAATTTCTTCTTATTCTTCATTGAAATTGGGTTGGTGAGGACTATGTTACAAATGTTTCTAGACACAGCATAAAGGTGTGACATTCCTAATCCACAAATGTCTCCCCATTTCAGTACAGTGGGCAATAATAGATCTAAATGGACAGCTTTTGACTTTACTTGTAAGATTTTTTCTAAAAAAACAATTGTTTTGATTAATGTTTACGAGGCCTGATAGTGATGCACCAGAGATGTTTCATAGTTGGTTTAGTAACCTTGTTGACTTAGAACACAATTATTTGATTGTTGTTGGTGATTTTAATGAAATTTTAGATCCTTTGTTAGACAGAAATACACTTTCACCAAGGACAAAATCTGTGGTGAGGGAGCTATTTTACAGGCATATATGAATGAATATGGTTTAACTGATGTATTGAGAACTGTATACCTAGATGACAGGTTGTAGGTTTTATCTCTCCAGTACACACTCAGATTAGATTATTTTTTAATTTCTGCGTCTTTAGTTAGAAATATAAACACGTGCAACACTGATTCATTGATAATATCATATCATACTTTGGTTGGTTTAGAATTATACTTTTCTAATTGTCCTAGACTCTTTAGTCTCTGGCAATTTAATATTTCAGTTCTCAATGATAACAGTTTACAGCTCAAATGTCAGCAAATCTGATGGAATATTTTATAATAAATGAAGGCTCTGTGAGTTTGTACACTGTTGAATGGGAAGCATGTAAATACCTACATTTGGGGTAGAATCACTGCTTATTCTTATAAAGAACATGTACTATTAGACAAAATTCCATAGAATCAGAGGATCACAGGTTTGGAAGGGGCTCTATGGCCCACCAGGTCCAACCCCTTGCTCAGTGCTGGATCT
>CAOKZL010005598.1:0-10752 GCA_948472985.1 Iguana delicatissima | reverse complement strand
GTTGTTATAATTTTCAAGCAATGAACTGAAAGTATTTATATAGTTGCACCTTCTATTATTTATTGTTATTGTTACTGTTATTATTATTGTTATTATTTTATTACACTGCAGATGTTTATAGTGTTCAGTCCAAGCTCCAAGTTTTCATTCAGATTCTGTGGTTGAGAATTTGTGAACCTTGACTCAGGTCTAACCTGCTGGGGCACCCATTTAGCTTTTCCTGAAAAATAAAAATCTAATTTTCCACTCTGTCAGGAGTAGAAGTAATAGCTGAGCCACACGGCACCCCTCTATGGGTAGTAACTACTCTCCCCCCCCCCGTTTCAGTAACAACGTCTAGTTCTGGCTATTCAGAGCATTGCTCAGCTCTGGTTTTTCCTAGTACTGTTGCTTTTCTCAGCCCCACTACCTTGTATCTAACCCACATACAACCTTCTGCTTGTGACATGTCATCATTATAGATCATGGCACCCAAGAAACATATTGACACCAGCAGACCTTCGTGGTAAGTCACAGTCCTAAGTCAAGGCAACAACATTTAAAGACACTTTCAATTTATTTGTGAAATTCCTCACCACCTTTTGGTTATTCTAAGTTATTATATTACATTTATATTCTAGCATCGAGCATTGTAAATCTCGTACATTAGATCCTCAAGAGATCTTCCATTTAGCCACTAATCAAATCTATTACCTTCTGAAGAACGCTACAATCCAGCACCTTCACGCCTATACCTTGGACCTTCTTGGTCATTATGTTATGTTATGCTGTCTTAATGTTTTTATGTTGTAGCGCTTCACCACTCAAGACACTTCTCTTCAAGTGATTCTTAGATCAGGAAGTGAGAGACATTTTATTGAACTTCCACTCACAGATAGCAAAATGATGTTTTTCCTAAGCTTCTGTGACTCCAGTTCCATCAGTCCCAGACAGCATGGCCAATGCTCATAGGCTGGTGAGCTTTGTAGTTCAACATTATCCAGAGGGCCACAGGTTTGATACTAAACTTCACTCTGCTCTTTCTTTAAGGATCTTCCCATCTGATTTACTCATAGCTCCTAGTCTAGTGGCTTCTCAACCTGTGGGTCCCCAGACTTGTTTTGGACTTCAGCTCCCATACTGAGCATGACTATAGTGGCTGGGGCTTCTGGGAGCTGAAGTCTGGCATCCGGGACCCAGGTCGAGAACCACTGTCCTAAGCTATTTCCACTCCCAACAAGTTTAAATGTTTAACCATCATAACATCATCCTCTAGTCTCTTCTTCTCTTCTCTTCTCTTCTCTTCTCTTCTCTTCTCTTCTCTTCTCTTCTCTTCTCTTCTTTCTTTTGAGTGCTCCATCACATCTTATTTCCATGTTAAAATGCTTAATCTTGCGTGTGCTCACTTTCATCAAAATAAATCAAGAATGGGTAATTTTGTTGTTATTGTGGTGATTCCTTCACTACCGTTATCACCAGCTCAAGTATAAAGACCTACTGCTAGAAAATCCAAATACACAGTAACTATAAAGTGGAAATAAACATATACCACACCTGGAAATCAGGAAAATACAGTAGAAAATTGTTTGTTTCCACAGCCCTTTAAAATTCTACAATTCCAAATGATAAATCTCTATTTTTAGAGTCATAGCCTGAGATCCTTAGGGAGCCTCTTTGAAGATAATTTTCAGTCACTTTGGTATCTTGTGCTGTGAAACTAAAACAGCTTCCGAAGTTACTTTACCTCACACCTCGGTTTTCCAAAATATATGTAAGAAAAACTATGAGATATGTATCTCTGTTTTTTTGATGCAAATACACTACCTGGAAATTATTTTTGTTAAAAAATAATTAATTACAGTTTTGGAGTGGAATCCTATTACAGTGGATTACAATGGTAGAACTTCTGTTTACACCAACATAGGTACTTTTAAAGATACTGCACACATATTGGGTACCTCCCAGCGTGCCCAACCTTTTGTCCTCCTCGGCTTTGCCTCCTCCAGTTTACCCCATTGGCAATCAGGGTGTATCTGGGCAGCATCCAGCTGCCCAGAAAGTAGCTGTTGTCTGGTATTTTGTGCCACTCGCTGCTTCGTCTTTTCCAGACACACAATGGCAACTGGAGACCACCAGAGGTCTCCCTATGGACAATCAGTGGCTGGAGGGCAAGAGGAGGAATACCCTGAAAAATCTCTGTGTGCCTCGGATACTCAAAGAAGCAGTAACAACTCCGTCGCTTGCCTTTGGCATCTGAAATGGATTTCTCTTTGATTTCCCTTTGACTTTTTGATCTGCCTTAATTTCTATTTGCCTTTCTTGTTCACTTCTTAATTTTCTGTCAGCTGATATTGTGTTTCTTTTAGGTAGTGAAATTAATTCACCCTTCATTCCCGCTTGCTGCAGATGGAAGACAACACTGTCTTTGAGCACCATACCTCACCATGAAATTGCGGCATTGCCAATGGTGGCACTTTGTATGCAGCTTGGCTCCGCCTATACCTGGGGTGTTCAGAAGACAGTCGTGGGTCACTCCCAGGCCCCTGCTCCCCTGCCCCACCATCCTGATTGGTCAGTTTTTTGTGTTTTATTGTTAGTACCGTGTTTCACCATGCTACTGTGCTACCATGCTAATGGTGGTGCCAACCTTTTTTTTTAAATTGCAAGTTGGCTGGACTGTGGGGGCTGATGTTGTGACCGGATGTGGGTGGCAACATCAGCCCTGGGGTGGCTTTCTGGTGATGTAACTGCCAGTACTATCTAGCAGGGGCAGTGGCCCTGCTGGCTGGGTACAGGTTCCTGGGGAGTTGCTGAGTGAGGGGTGGGCAGGGACTGCCCCACAACCTCCTCTCCTGGTTTTCCCCGGAAGGGACACCAGATGGAGACCCCACATGCAAGTCCCTGCGGTTGCTTCAAGAAAGGCTGGTTATTTTCTGGTTTCTGCTGAAAATGAAAGAGTACATGAAGCACTGCTTGAAGCGGGATAGCACCTGTTTTGGGCCAGAACGTCATGCGGTAAGGTGGCTCCTCAAGAGGGAGTGAAGCGTGGCTAATATGTGGCTGAGTCACAGATAAAAGGGAGAGCATTTCCCAGTACCACTTTCAGGTAACAGAGAATCTCAGGATTGCTATCTGCCTTCACTGAAGGTAGCAAATGAGCAGGTGTAAATTACAAGGCATTAACATTAGCAGTAGCTTGGTGAAAGCACCTTATATCATGAGAGGGAGGCACCATATACTGTGCCTCACAACAGAGGAAGTAAAAATCTACAGTGAGGAAGCAGTGGCAAGACCTGTAAGGCAGGGTTAAAGAATACTAAATCTACTAAAAGCAGCCGCTCAAAGCCTTTTTCCTTGCCAAAAAGCTTAGAGGGCAGAAACTCTGGAAGAAATGGGAAGGGAGGATGAGGTCATAGGGAGAAGCTTTATCAGTGCCTACTCAGAGCTACCAAGTTGTTTAAGAAGGTTCAAGGGGCTGTCTCAGGAGAATCTCACAGTTGGATTTTGGTCTTAAAGTAGCCTTTCATATGCTGCTTGTACTACTATCACTGAATTTCACAGTTGAATTTTCTTCAAGTAAACTGTCACTTCATTTTATTTTCATATCTGACGTAAGGTAAGACTTAGCTGATTGAAACTCTAGCAGACTGTGCAATGCTTAGGATAAGAAATATCTCAAAAATTATTTTTGTTTTTCTGACCCCTCCCTTTGGAGTGGAAAACAAACAAACAAACAATACACAAGGCACAAAGTTGCTTGTCAGAAATTTGTCTCAGTTAATCCTTTCTTCAGGATTTTCCACACCACTTGTGGAAAAAAAATAGCCATTCATGTGCAAATAGTGGGAAGGACTAATGGTCTAGATCCCAAAATTTCAATTTAGATTTAGGCCAGTCTCTCCACAACGGGGCTGTGAGTCCTTCCGTTGCAGCCCCAGCAGGGCAGGGACGCTTCACAATGTCTATGGGTTGCTGAGCAGACTGTTAATCTGATCCTTCCCTTCTGTACTGTAGCTGCACTTGCCCTTGCTGTGCCAGAGAGGAAGCATTGCCAGCATGCTTCCGCCCGTTCTGCACAGCTGAGCAGGCATTGGCATGCCCAGATGAGGGAGAAGACCTATTTTTTTTCCCCATTTTGCAAATACCGGTGCTTTATGCTTTGGAAAGAACACCAGCAAGCCAGGTGATGATGCTGCATGCAGAGTATTATCAGCTCACTGCTGCCATCCTGGTCCCACAGTGGTCCAGGCCCCTCATGCAGAAGGTGGCCAAGTCAGAAAATTTGGTCTTCAGACTGCTGGAGATTCTCAGGGCTTTGTTTTTGTGTCTGTAGTTTTTATTGGTCATCTTCAGGCTGGCACTGCAGGGGTGCAAATTCTCCAGTTTTAGGGCTCAGCTTCAGAGGGAAACCGGCTGTGTGCAGGTTTCAGACCTAGCAGCTTGCTACAGTTTGCAAGGATTAAATTCCTTAACCAGGCCTGGCCTTTGGTGGAACCAAAGATATCATTTTGATATGATGTCTCGGCCTCAACCTCACCAGCCAAGTGTTTGTGTGAGGCCCGCTCAGCTAAGCGTGAAGCTAGGCATGGCTGTTACTTGCTGCTTCCACCAAATCAAGTGAGATATTGCCAGATCTGCTTCTAGGGGGATCTCCCGAAACAAACACCGTCATTACATATGCACGCTACTACAAAAAGAGATCCTCTGCCCTGAGTGGTCAGTGAGGATGCTGCTGAACTAGCCGGATTTACATAACTGATGCAAATTCTGACCTTTCAGAGAGTTTTTAATTTTATTGCAAAACCTATTGTTTTTACCCAAGACCAGACTAGCCTGCGGTCGTTCTTTCCCCGCTCAGAGAGCTCTTTGGAACTCTTGCCACATTGGCGGAAATCACTTCTGTCTCTGCTGCTCGGTTCAGCAGATTCCCCATGCCGCCGGGTTTCCATTTTTCACCAGGTTCTTCAGGACTGCAGGACAGGTGGCTATTACTCATTCCCCTCAAATTTATTTTCCTTTTGAGCTCAGGAGTGTGTTTGTGCTTTTCTTTAATAACTGTTTAATAAATCTTAATTGTTGTTTGAACCAATTGCTTCCTCACTGACCTGCCACTGTAGCAACAGTAAGAATTCCTGCTGCGTGGCCTTGTCCTTCTCGTTAGCCAAAAGAGTGCTCCAGCTAATTTCCCCATCTTTGCTTAGGTTTGGTTTGTTGTTTGGGACACTTCCCTCCCATATCTCAATTCACAGGGGTAACAAATTCATTTGTTGCTTCATCTTGTAAAGACCGTCCCATTGACAGGGTGTTGCAAGGGGTCTGTATATTTACCTTATTGGGGGCTTCCTTCTTCACTTTCTCGGTCATTAGAGTCACAGGCAGCCACCCTCCACTTTCCTTGCATTCACCTTTTTCACAGAAGCAAATAGACCAGATTAAATATTCCTTAGAGCTGAGGTTTTGACTCAGTTTCCAAAGGGAAAATTTGATATGTCTCTTTCTTTCTCTCCCCCTCTGTGTTTGAAAAAAGCTGTGAGATAAAGCTGGACCAGGGATCATCCCTAGGTTCTCAAGGTTGGGCCTGAATTCCTCAGGGCCTGAGTTAGTGCTTACTGGTCAATTCTATATAAGGTCTGCAATTGGGAGAGAGCCATGCCTCCAAAATCAAACCATAATACTTTCAAAGCCCTAAATGTGATTATGCCTTCCAAGTGGAAAGGAATTAATTACAAGTAATCAGTCTTTTGCAACCAATTATTTACAAATACGGAACCCCTGAAATGTAACACAGGACAGAAGTGTAGTGGTTAGGTAGTCAGACTAGAAATAAGAGACCAGGTTTAATTTCATTTAGCAAGGAAGCTGTATGAGCTTCCTTGCTGAATGGAAATTTGAACCTGGTCTCTATTTCTAGTCTGACTACCTAACCACTACACTTTCTGTCCTGTGTTACATTTCAGGGGTTGTACATATTGCCTGGAGGTAACCATTGCAAAAGACTGATTACTTGTAATTAATTCCTTTTTCCACTTGGAAGGCATAATCACATTTAGGGCTTTGAAAGTATTCTGGTTTGATTTGGAGCATGGCTCTACGATCCAGACCTATCTGGATTAGAGTTGCCAGTTCAGCATTAACTCTAGGCCCTGAGGGATTCAGGCCCAAACCTGAGACCTAGGGATGATCCCTGGTGATGTCATTCTCAAGTCTTGCCCAGCTACAGCTGCTCACAGCTTCAAACACAGAGGGGGAGAGAAAGAAAGAGACATATCAAATTTTCCTTTTGGAAACTAAGATAGAACCTCAGCTCTAAGGAATATTTAATCTAGTCTATTTGCTTCTGTGAAAAAGGTGAATGCAGAGGAAAGTGGAGGGTGACTCCTGTGACTCTAATGACCCGGAGTGAAGAAGGAAGCCAATAAGGTAAATATACAGACCCCTTGCAACACCCTCTGCCAATGGACAGTCTTTGCAAGATGAAGCAACAAATCAATTTGTTACCCTGTGAATTGGGGGTCCTGGGAGGAGGTTGAAAAACAACAAACCAAACCTAAGCAAAGATGGGGAAATTAGCTGGAGCACTCTTTTGGCTAACGAGAGGCAGGGCAACGCAGCAGGATCTTTTACCCTGTGTCTACAGTGGCAGGTCAGTGAGGAAGCAATTGGTTCAAACAACAATTAAGATTTATTAAACAGTTATTAAAGAAAAGCACAAACACACTCCTAACTAGAAAAGGAAAATAGAATTTGAGGGGAATGGGTGATAATGCCACCTGTCCTGCAGTCCTGAAGAAGCCTGATTGAAGAAGTGGAAACCCGGCGTGGTGGCTGAGGGGAATCTGCTGAACCGAGCAGCAGCAAGACAGAGTGAAGTTTGGGCGATCTGGCAAGAGTTCCAAAGTAGCTTTCTGAGCGGGGGATTTTTATAGGGGCAAAGAACGACCGCAGGCTAGTCTGGGTCTTGGGTAAAAACAATAGGTTTTGGATTGGAGACAAAGCCTCTGAAAGGCTCAGAATTTCTGCATGAGTTATGTAAATGCGGCTAGTTCGGCAGTTAAATACCTAGTCTGCCAGGGTGTCCTCTCAGGGCAGAGGATCTCTTTGTAGTAGCGTGCATATGTAATGACGGTGTTTGTTTCGGGAGGTCCCAAGCAGATCTGGCAATATCTGGCTTGATTTGGTGGAAGCAGCAAGAACAGCCATGCCTAGCTTCACGCTTGTTCGGCGGGCCTCACAAACACTTGGCTGGTGGCAGATAAGAGGGCCGAATTATGATATCAAAATGATATCTTTGGTTCTACTAAAGGCCAGGCCAGAACACGGTGGTAACAAATTAATCCTTGCAAACTGTAGCAAGCTGCTGGTCTGTTAGATGAACTGGAGACCTACACACAGCCGTTTCCTCTTGCCTGAAGCTGAGCCCCCTAAAACTGGAGAATTTGCACCCTCATCCCCAGCCTGAAGATGACCCGTGAAAACTCACAGACACAAGAACAAGCCCTGAGATCTGCCAGGCTTAATCTGGCACGATCTTTCTGACTCAAGGCCCTTTCTGCATGAGGGGGCTGCGCCACTGTGGGACCAGGATGGCAGCAGTCAGCTGATCATGCTTCTGCATGACATCATCACTGGCCTGCTGCCATCTTGCTTCCAAGCGGCATGAACACGGTATTTGCAAAATGGGAAAAAAATCCGTCTTATACCTATCGTGCGGCAGTGCCGTCCTTCTCAGCTGTGCAGAAGGGCGGAAGCATGTGGCAATGCTTCCCTCTCTGGCACAGCAACGGCAAGTGCCCAGCTGCACTGCAGAAGGGAAGAGGTGGGAACAGCACACTCCTCTCTGCAGCAACCCAGTGAGGCATGAAGGTGTGAAGCGTCCCTGGCTTGTTCCGCTCCCTGCTGGGGCTGCAACGGAAGGACTTCACAGAGCCCCGTTGTGCAGAACTGGCCTAAATCTAAATTGAAATTTTGGGATCTAGACCATTAGTCCTTCCCACTGATTTGCACATGAAAAAATGGCTATTTTTTTTCCCACAAGTGGTGTGGAAAATCCTGAAGAAAGGATTAACTGAGACAAATTTCTGACAAGCAACTTTGGATGTATTGTGTATTGTTTGTTTGTTTGTTTTGGCTTGCGAGGGGAGGGGTAGAAAACAAAAATAATTTTTGATGTTTCTATCCTGACATTGGCACAGTCCTGCTAGAGTTTCAATCAGCTAAGTCTTACCTTACGTCAGATATGAAAGTAAAATCAAGTGACAGTTTACTTGAAGAAAATTCAACTGCTGAAATTCAGTGATGCATCATACAAGCAGGCATTATGAAAAACTACTTTAAGACCAATCCAACTGTGAGATTCTCCTGAGACAGCCCCGTCAACCTTCTTAAAGCATTTCATTATCTGGGCTGGCACTGATAGAAACTTTCTCCTCATGACCTCATCCTCCCTCTCCCCATCTCTTCATAATTTTCTGCCCTAAGCTTTTTGGCAAGGAAAAAGGCTTTGAGCGGCTGCTTTTAGTAGATTTAGTATTCTTTAACCCTGCCTTACAGGTCTTGCCACTGCTTCCTAGCTGCTGAGATTTTTCTTCCTCTGTTGTGAGCCACAGTATATGGTGCTACCTCTCATGATATAAGGTGCTTCACCAAGCTACTGCTAATGTTAATGCCTTGTAATTTACACCTGCTCATTTGCTACCTTCAGTGAAGGCAGATAGCAATCCTGGATTCTTGTTAACCTGAAAGTGGTCCTGGGAAATGCTCTCCCTTTTATCTGTGACTCAGGCCACATATTAGCCACGCTTCACTCCCTCTTGAGGAGCCACCTTACCGCATGACGTTCTCACCAAACAGGTGCTATCCCGGCTTCAAGCAGTGCTCATCCTACTCTTTTTCCATTTTCAGCAGAAACCAGAAAATAACCAGCCTTTCTCTGAAGCAACCGCAGGAGCTGCAACCATGTGGGGTCTCCATCTGGTGTCCTTCCGGGAACAATCCAGGAGAGGACAGGGTGTGGGAATCCCTGCCCACCCCTCACTGAGCAACTCCCAGGGGAAGGTCTGCCCAGCCACAGGCGAGCTGCTGCCCTCATCATACTGGCAAACACCACAGGATACATCGCCCAGGAAGACAACCCCCAGGGCTGATGTTGCCACCCACATCCGTGACAACATCAGCCCCCACAGTCCAGCCAACTTGCAATTTAAAAAAAAAAAGGTTGGCACCACCATTAGCATGGTAGCACAGTAGCATGGTAGCACGGTAGCTGGCAAAATAAAACACAAAAAACTGACCAATCAGGATGGTGGGGCAGGGAGGGGCGGGACCTGGGAGTGACCCAGGACACCGAACTGTGGGAACAGGCACCAGGTACAATCCCCTGCTGTCTTGTGAACACCCAAGGACCTGCAGAAGACAAGAAGCTGCATACAGAGCCTAATCCCCCCACTATTGGCAATCCCGGACCGCAGTGGAACATCCCATAATTGAGGTATGGTACTAAAAGGGCCCCAGACTGTTTGTCTTCCATCTAGCACCTAAAAACGGGAATGAAGGGTTGAAGGGTGAATTAATTTCACTACCTAAAAGAAACACAATATCACTGACAGAAAATTAAGAAGTGAACAAGAAAGGCAAATAGAAGATTAAGGCCATTCAAAAAGTCAAAGGGAAATCAAAAAGAGAAATCCATTTCAGATGCCAAAGGCAAGCGACGATTGTTACTGCTTCTTTGAGTATCCAAGAGCACACAGAGATTTTCAGGTATAGCTCCTCTTGCCCTCCAGCCACTGATTGTCCATAGGGGGGCACCTAGGTGGTCTCCAGTTGCCATTGTGTGGAAAAGACGAAGCAGCAGTCACCACCAATCCCAGACAACAGCTACTTTTCTGGGCAGCTGGATGTTGCCCAGATAGCACCCTGATTGCCAATCAGTAACTGGAGGACAGAAGCCAAGGACAAAAGGTTAGCACTAGGAAGTACCGGATATCTCTGTGCAGTATCTTTAAAAGTACCTATGTTGGTGTAAACAGAGGTTACACCATTGTAATCCACTAATAGCATCACTCCAAAACTGTAATTAATTATTTTTTAACAAAAATAATTTCCAGGTAGTGTCTGCATGCAAAAACAGAGATGCATCTCTCATAGTTTTTCTTACATATATTTGGAGAACCGGGGTGTGAGGTAAAGTAACTTAGGAAGCTGTTTTAGTTTCACAGCACAAGATACCAAAGTGACTGAAAATTATCTTCAAAGAGGCTCCCTAAGGATCTCAGGCTATGACTCTAAAAATAGAGTATCCATTGCAATATAAATTTCAGAGGCTGTAGACAAACTGAAACATTCTGCTCCTACAATTTCATTTTCCAGTGGATATACTATTTCCACTTATCGTTCTCTGTATTTCAATTTCTACTCCACAGTAGTTCTTATACTTTGAGTGGGTATAACGGTAGTGAAGGAATGACACAATAACAACAAAATTACCCATTCTTGATTTACCTTTGGCATTGAAAGTCAGCACACGCAAGAATTTAAGCATTTTAACATGGAAATCAGATTGTGATGGAGCGCTCAAAAAGAAAGAAGAGAAGAGAAGAGAAAGAGAAGAGAAAGAAGAAGAGAAGAGAAAGAGAAGAGAAGAGAAAGAGAAGAGAGACTAGAGGATGATGTTATGATGGTTAAACATTTAAACTATTGGGATGGGAGATCACTTAGGACAGTGGTTCTCAACCTGTGGGTCCCAGATGTTTGCAGACTTCAGCTCCCAGAAGC
>CAOKZL010005594.1:0-11750 GCA_948472985.1 Iguana delicatissima | reverse complement strand
CAGTTTTCCAGAAATTGGCAAAGTGGATGCACCAGCGTTAGCTGGGTTAGTGAGAAATGTCAGGATGATTTATCTCCCTACTAGGAGACATTTAATTCATAGAAAGGGATCAGGTCCAGTGGGTCAGACTTGGGCAGTCAAGTTTCAGGCTGTCAGAGGAAGATGGGTATTTCCTAACTGACAAGGTACCAAGAAGAAGTTGAACGGTCTACAACAGCAAAGGTCAAGTTTCCAAACCTGTAGGCTACAAAGAACACAGAGGCAGATAATGGAAAGCAATCCGTTGTGGCTCAGCATAGCATAGCTACTTTGCATGCCTACCTACACTACACTGAGCTATATACCACCACCATCAGCTCACGCAACAACCTCTGACTCCTGCACAGTGCTCTGTACCTCACTGCCCAAAATTGTAGAAGCGTCTGGCTACATCATGGCCAGTCACAAAATGATTACAGCAGCCTTGACCTCCAGTGTATCTGTTGCTATGTTATCTAGTTGCATCTTGCTACAGGGATGTAGCCTGATACTTAGGCAATCCAGCCTGCTCTCCATACAATATGGAATTGGCCTTGGCAGAAGGCTTCAGAGGCTGTTCAGTAAGTCAGGATGCAGGGGCTTTGGGTGCTATGGATGGAGAAAGGAAATAGCAGAACCAAAAAAGGACATATGTAATTGTATTTAGGAAAATTAGGCAATGTGTGTATACACCTAACAGGATTTCGGTCATATTTCCAACATGGTAACTGCAGGTTTGCTGAACCAGAAGTGATCTGACTATCCTATGGGGGTACATATTGTCAGTGATACACTTAGAACAAACGTCCCCAGTTCCTCAGTTGAGAGGGTCCCATGTTGTTGTTGACACTATGCATGTACACTCACAGGTCTGATGTGTCTTAAGGTAAATGCTTCAGTAAGAAAGGAAATGTACATCTCACCTACCCACCTGCCTTCAGATTTGATAGTATTTTCTACCCATATTGACCCCACTTCCCAACAAAGAAGGACTGGCACATTTAGTTGCTTCTTCTGAGACTTGTGATTTTTGTCTTTCACCAATCTCAGTGGGACACAAGCAAGACAGAACCACTCTTTCCCTCAGGCCTGAAAGTGCAGCTGCTTCTCAAGGAGGCTTCCTTTAGCCTGGCAGTTCTGCTAAGCCTGATATACAGTAGCGTGAAGCCAGCACTTCAGCAGGTTTGTTCACAGAGATATAACACAAAGAGGTCCACAGATCATTTTATACTTGTTTGGGGCCACCACTTTAACTCAGCTTTGTGTCCAATACTGGTTCTCCACAACAAAGCAGACAGTTTATTAGAGGAGGAGTAGGGTAATGCTAGCTCTCTTGGCCTATAATACCGTAATGCTAGACAGCATAAAGCAATGGTGATACATGTGCAAATTGCAGTCCAAAAACACTAAGCTGTTCTTGGCAGAGCAAGTCTAGCCTAAAGATAGCAAAGCCGCCATGATTTTCTCAGATCATCTCATTTGGCTAGGCTTGACAAGCTGCGGTCAATGTCCAGATGATGCTGTGGAACAGCAAGGATCAGGCTGCCAGTTTTCTCCACTGCACACCCTGGCCCAGTGCTGCAGAGAGTGAGTCCTATACTCTTTTGGCAGATTTATCACTGCCCAGGCACCTGGAGGGACAAGAGTCAGCAAGGCAGGTCATGTATTTTTCAGTAGAGCATCCCAGGTTCAATCCATGTCCATATGAGGTAGTCACTTTTAGTTTTAATGTCAGTAAGGGCGGTTAAATAAGCTACCTAAGGCGTGAACCCATTGTGAAGATAGGATTCAGCACCTTGCATATGTCCTTTAGAGTTTAGACTAAAACTGTAAACAGATTCACTATCCCAGTGACATGAACTTACTCATTTGCAACTGTAATTAACTGGGTAACAAGTGACAGGAAGGCGAGTCAGTCTTGGTCAGAATAGGCCCATAGTTTATCCTGGCAATAAAGCCAGCATCCTTGAAGCACATGCACATTTACAAGCAGAGTGGCCATTGTAACCTGAAGAGCTGATGTGTAATGTATAGCAGCACTTTGAATAGTCCATTTCCCAATGTCTCCCTCCAAAGGCAAAAGAGAGAGAGAGAGACAAAAGACAGATAGAAAAATAGGCACTTTCTTTGTGTTGTCTTGTTTCTCTTCAACACAGAAGATATAGAGATGGGTCACAGGGATGAAGGGAAGTTGCCTGATGTCAGACTGTTGTTCCACCTAGGCCAATTGTCATCAACTCTGACTGGCAATGCAGTTGAGCATTTCAGGGCTACCCCTCCCCCTAGCTTCTGTGGTGAACATTCCCTAATGGTTTTATTTTAAGGGACCACCAACTTTGCTTCTGATAGATATAACCTTCATTCTCCTTCTCTCTCTTTCACACATACTCATCCTACTGAATAAATATTCATGGCACTTTACAAAGGCCTTTCCTGGGCCTAAAATGGCCCAGGGAGATCAGGAATTTGTGACCCATACCCCTTAGACATTTGGCAAAAGGAAGACTGTGGGAACTATAGAAATGAGGGGCCAGATACAGCCAGTAGCTTGGATTCACCTCCCTCTGTGCTGAAGAAGATGCAGGCACAATGTGGCAGATATCCTTAATCCCATTTTCCCTGTAGGTTTTCCCCAAATCTGGTCATATTGTGTATCCAGGTTGTTGTGGCGGTTGAGTCAATCATCTCCTCCAGGCTGCACCCTCCCCTCCCCACAGAAACAAAGAATAGACTCAGAAGCTCGCTTCTGTTTTTGTATCCAGCCTGAAAGGACGTGGGTCCATGTCTACGTTTTTAAGAGCAGATGATGTTCCAGTGAGGAGGGGCTTCCAGGTAGCAGCATTCTTCCTTTTATCGATATCTACTCCAGGGGGGTCAATGCAATGAAATGGAAATGGCTGGGTGGGCACTGTGGCCTTGGTGGCACATTGGCTACCCCCTGGTCGGACTAAGGATCCACATATCTTGTAATACTCTGCTTCATAGTCATTGCTTGAATTCCTGTACCTATTGTTCTCCCTCAGAGTAGAAGCCTTTTGATTCATCATCTCATCCTTTTAATTCAATTAGATCTTGGAGAAGCCACAGTTTCAGTAATAAAATTACATGTCTCTTTGCCAAGAGAGGTTTCAGATGTCACTGGCTGAGCCAATTAATAGGCAGGCAAACAGGTTATGCTGAACTGCTTGGCAAAAGGAGGGGAGAAAGGAAGCAAAGCAGGAAGGAAAGCCATAATTTATTTTTGCCTGAGAGGAAATGTCTGATTTCCTTACTGGCTGTTCAATTTATCACCCTTCAAAAATATGGCTGGGTATGTGTATGTATTTTTTTGAAAAAAGGATGAGTATAGAGATCCACAGCAGCTGGCAGGGTCTGAAATTTCTCCTGGTTTGCTGGGCATTTCCCCAGCACCATAAAACTACAGTTTGTTATTCACTCCATCCACTATACTTGAATAATAATGCCCTTTTTCTTTTGTGCTCCAGAATGTTCCAAAACTGAAAAGTACAATGGTTGTTCTTGCTTTTCCTTTGAGACCATGTTCTTCCAATTCATCTGCTGGTTATCATGGTTTGTTTCATTAAGCACTGATGTTCTTCTTGAAGGGATTTTGTTTGAAACTGCTGTTTTCAGTCATCTAATATATTACCAAATTTCTAGTCCCCATCAGCACTTGGCACAGCAGGGAGATTTACTGTCTGACTCACTACATGTTGTATACTCTCATGGCACCTACAATTTATCCATCCACCACCAGGTAATATTTCCTAGCAGCAGCAGTCCATGTCAGGTACAGGAGACTTAGCTCTCAACTGCATCCAACTGAGCTCTTTTTAACTAATTGCATCCAAACTCACTTCCCTTTGGTATTCTCAGGATAAGTACTAATCAAGAGCATGTAAAAAGTTACTTTTTTGGACTACTTCACCCAGACTCCCCTCGGGAATCGCTCTAGGTTTGCCTTATGGAGTGTTAAATTGTAATCCTCATGTATTTTGGATTACAATTCAAAGAATCCCCAGTACCATGCTGACTTAGTGGACTTGGGAAAACTATACACTCCTAATGTAATTTGTAGAGCCAGCATAATGCTAGCCATTTGAGTGTCAAACCTAAAAATCGGGAGATGGCTTCCACACCACCGCCAAAATCCACTAGGTGATCTTGGGCAGATCACATTCTGTCAGTCTTGGGGGAGGGGAAAAGCACACACACCCTCCAACCTTGCCAAGCAAAACCCAGAAAACCCAGGCCTCAGGGTTACCATAAATCAGACAAAGACTGGAATCTTTCCACACTGTGGGAGGAGAAACGGGGTAAACAGAAATCAGTCACCAGAAGCCGGGTAAGTCCGTCGCCAGGAGCAGCGCCACTTTGTGGCTGTACATGCGGTTGCTCAAATGGCGGCTTACGGGTGGCAGGCTCTCCACCAGCAGGTCTGCCAGCCGGAAGCCCACCCCCTGGACTATCCTGCAGGCACTCACTTGCGCGCGCCCTGCCATATTGGCCTGCTACGGGAGAATTGGCTGTATTTCGTGTTTTATAAAAACCACTTGAAAAGTGGTTTTTAAAAAACATGCAGCGCCACCACTTCCGGTCACTTCAGGGCAGTCTGAGGTGTAGAACCTCAAAATTATAAACAGCCCAATGCACCCCACTGTGTACACTACTTTCCTTAGGTTTACTCTACACCGTTTCATATTGTGCTAAAAAAGGCCCTGAAGGCACACAACACACACAAATATAATTTGTCCAACAGCGTTCTGTGCAAAATGTCAGCTATTAGTTTATACACAGCTGGAAGTTGGGAAAAACCCTGCATAGGCCTGGTATGTTGGCACCTAGTGGTAGACTCAGCAGTCTTACAGCAAATATGTTGCAGTATATCAACCCACAGTGGAGAGAGTACTGCAAATTAAAGAGCTTGGATGGTGAACGTGTTCTTTCTTTGGGACCAAGAAAATCTTCTCCAAGGGATCCAAAGCTGCTGGCTAATCTAGGGCATGCAGAAGAGTAGGGTTACAAAATCACTACTCTCAACCCCTGTTCAAGTGCTACTCACAACACTGTCTTGGACACAGGAGCAGCTAGCAGCCTCTTTCAGGCCTGAGGGAAAGAGTGGTTCTGTCTTGCTTGTGTTCCACTAGATTGGTGAAAAACAAGGTAAGAGTCTCAGAAGAAGCAACTAAATGTGCCAGTCCTTCTTTCACTTGTTGGGAAGTGGAGTCATTGGGTAGAAAATACTATCAATCCTTGAAGAGCAGGTGGTAGGTGGAGATCTACATTTCCTTTTCTTCTGAAGACATTTACCTTAACAGCATCAGAGTGAAAGAAGATCTGCTTCTGTGAGTGTACATGCATAGTGTCAACAACAACATTGGGACCCTCTCCAACTGAGGAGCTGGGAACATTTGTTCTAATTGTATCACTGACAATCTACCCCAATTGGATTCTGTCACATAAGCTCATTAGCAAACCTGCAGTTACCATGTTGGAGAATGTGACCAAAATCCTGTTAGGTGTATACACACATAAGTCCCTGATACGTACATATGTCCTTTTTTGGGTTCTGCTATTTCCTTTCTCCATCCATAGCACCCAAAGCCCCTCATCCTGACTTACTGAACAGCCTCTGAAGCCTTCTGCAAGGC
This sequence comes from Iguana delicatissima, assembly GCA_948472985.1. Lineage (NCBI taxonomy): Eukaryota > Metazoa > Chordata > Lepidosauria > Squamata > Iguanidae > Iguana > Iguana delicatissima. Next base: position 6,081 of record CAOKZL010005594.1, on the reverse strand, counting down.
CAATTCATGTTCTTCTATGGAGAGCAGGCTGGATTGCCTAAGTATCAGGCTACATCCCTGTAGCAAGATGCAACTTGATGACATTAGCAATGATACACTGGAGGTCTCAAGGCTGCTGTAATCATTTTGTGACTGGCCATGAAGATGTAGCCAGACACTTCTACAATTTTGGGCATTCCCCATGAGGTACAGAATAACTGTGCAGGGAGCTTCAGAGGTTGTTCAGTAAGCTGATGGTGGTGGTATATAGCTGAGTGTAGTGTAGGTCCACATGCAGAACACCAGTTATCCCTATGCTGAGCCACAACGGATTGCTTCCAGTCTGTCCTCTGTGTTCTTTGCCTACAGTTTTGGAAACTTGACCCTTGCCTGTTGTAGACCGTTCAACTTGTTCTTGGTCTTCTGGCTGGAAATCCCATCTTCCTGACAGCCTGAAACTTGACTGTACCAAGTCTGACCCCACTGGACCCTGATCCCTTTCTATGAATTAAATGTCCTGGTGGAATAAATGCATCCTGACATTTCTTACCACTAACCCAGCTAACGCTGGTGCATCCACTTTGCCAATTTCTGGAAGACTGTAAATATTTGCACTGCATGCAGGCCAAGGACCTTACATTACCATCACTTACTCCTGTATTGTTGTTGTGCCTTCAGCAGTCTATGAATAATGTTCAGCAGCTACAATTGCCCCAGAGGTCAGAAGCAAGTTTATTAACTAGAGAAGTATTTATAGCAGTTAAAAACTATACATAGCACTTTCAGTTTGTTTCTAGTACACTGAAAATGCTGTGATGGTCTTTAGAGACTTTCATGGTTTGGAACTAAGATATCTAAAGAATTGCCCAGCTATCTGTTAAGTTCTTTTTCAATCTACTATGTGCCTCCAAATACCCTACATACCTTTAGTTTTTATACAAAATATGAAAGGCAGAGGGCCGGTTCCACAGCTGTAGAAGCTCCCCCTTAAGGTAGACTTGTCTTGCCTTCTCTTTAATGACCTTTTGTCAGATATTTGCTTCTGCCTAAGTTCTGCAAATCAGAAAGGACTCTAGGCCACATGACCTGTAGGATTTCCTATTCTGCTCTGCTTTGTCACTCCATCCTCCTGCCTGGGCCTGATAGCTTTCATGGTGCCAACTAACAACTTCACTACCACTACTGCTTCACTTAAACAGGATGAAGAAAGTGTAATGCAGGTCTCCAAAATAAAATCGGTTTAAGTGAAGCAGTAGTGGTAGTGAAGTTGTTAGTTGGCACCATGAAAGCTATCAGGCCCAGGCAGGGAGTGGAGTAAAGCAGAGCAGAATGAAAATCCTACAGGTCATGTGGCCTGAGCATCCTTTCGGATTTGGCAGAACTTAGCAAGCAAACCTGTGACAAAAGGTCATTAAAGAAGGCGAGACAAGTCTACCTTAAGGGGGAGCTTCTACAGCTGTGGAAGCTGGAGCCTGTGCCTTTTCATATTTTGTATAAAAAACTAAAGGTCCTGTAAGGGGATTTGGAGGCACATAGGGAGACATCTGAAAAAGAACTTAACAATAGCTGGGCAATTCTTTGATATTCTTAGTTCCAAACCATGAAAGTCTCTAAAGACCATCACAACAACTGAAGGGGACCTCAAAACAAACTGAGAGTGTGGACAGTTTTTTCAATGTTGCCTATAGCTTCTTCTAGTTGATAAAACTGCTCTGACCTCTGGGGCAATTGTAGCTGCTGAACATTATTCATAGACTGCTGAAGGCACAGAGCTCAGAGTCATGAATGTAAAGTCCCAAATACATGGCCAGATTACAGTCTTCCAGATAGCAGCATTTGTGGGCTGGGTTGTGAGAAATGTCAGATGCATTTATCCCACCAGGACATTTAATTCATAGAAAGGGATGAGACTTGGGGCAGTCAAGTTTGGGGTTGTCAGGAAGATGGGATTTCAGCCAGAAGACCAAGAACAAGTTGAACAGTATTACAACAGGCAAGGGTCAAGTTTCCAAACTTGTAGGCAAAGAAACACAGAGGCAGATAGATAAAAAGCTGAATGCATATAGCCCCTTAGCATAGCATAGTGGGTACTGCAGTCTGGACCTACACTACACTGAGCTGGTATGTGCCCCACCACCATCGGCTAGCTGAACAACCTCTGAAACTGCCTGCACAGTTATTCTGCTACCTCATGGGGAATGCCCAAAATTGTAGAAAGTGTCTGGCTACATCTTCATGGCCAGTCAGCAAAATGATTACAGCAGCCTTAGACCTCCAGTGTATCATTGCTAATGTAATCAAGTTGCATCTTGCTACAGGGATGTAGCCTGATACTTAGGCAATCCAGCCTGTCTTCCATAGAATATGGAATGGCCTTGGGCACTTCAGAGGCTGTTAGTAAGTCAGGATGAGGGGCTTTGGGTGCTATGGATGGAGAAAGGAAATAGCAGAACCCAAAAAGGAGCAGTATGGCCTACAGTATCAGGGAAATTTACAGCATGTATACACCTAACAGGATTTTGGTCACAATTTCTCACCAACATGGTAACTGCAGGTTTGCTGAACCAGAAGCTGATGATAATCCAATTGGGGTGACCCTGCATGATACAATTAGATTCAGATTGGAACAGTCCGTGTTGTTGTTGACACTATGAGTGTACACTCACAGACACCTCTTTTACTCTGATGCTGTTAAGGTAAATGTCTCGTAAGAAAGGAAATGTAGAATCTCCACCTACCACCTGCTCTTTGAAGGAATTTGGTAGCTGTTTCTACCCATATTGACCCCCACTTCCCAACAAGTGAAAGAAGGACTGGCACATTTAGTTGCTTCCTTCTGAGATTTCTGACCTTGTTTTTCACCAATCTAAGTGGGACACAAGCAAGACAGAACCACTCTTTCCCTCAGGCCTGAAAGAGCTGTAACTGTCAAGGAGGCTTCCCTCTTAGCCTGGCAGTTATTGTAAGCCTGACATAGGCATAAACGTGAAGGCCAGCACTTCAGCAGGTTTGTTCACACACATACACAAAGAGGTCCACAGATCATTTTCAGATTGGTTTGGGGCCACCCAGAATACCCTAACTAGAAAAAAGAAGCTTTGTGTCCAATACTGGTTCTCCACAACAAAGCAGAAGAGTCATAGAGGAGGAGTAGGGCAAAGTTGAGCCCCTCCATATGGTCTTGGCCTACGGACATGCTAGACAGCATAAGCAATGGTGAGACACTGTGCAAATTGCCATATGCCAAAAAACATAAGCTGTTCTTGGCAGAGGAGTCTCACCTAAAGATAGCAAAGCCGTATAACTCCTCAGATCATCTCATTTGGCTGGCTGACAAGCTGGTGAATGTTGGGCACTGAAGATGATGTTGTGAACAGCCAAAGGGTTTCCAGGCTCTCCCAAAGTTTTAGCTGGCCACACCATCTCCCAAAAAGTGAGCTGGTGCAGATTGTGCACCCAGTGCCAGGCCTGGAGGGACAATGGCTAGAAAGGAGGTGGTGTATTTTTCAAGTGAGGCATCCCAGGTTGCAATCCATGGCACCTGCGTAGGCAGTGAGCTTAAGTTACATGTCAGTGGGTGGTTGAGATGAGTACCTAAGGTGCTGGGAACCCAATTTTGTATAGGATTCAGCACCTTGGATATGTCCTTTAGAAGTTTAGGACTAAAACTGCAAACAATCACTATGCAGTGACAAGTGAAACTCACCATTTGCAACTGTAATTAACTGGGTGACATTGACAGGAAAGGGAGTCAGTCTTGGTCAGAATGCAGGCCGTAGTTTATCCTGGCAATAAAGCCTAGCATCCTTGAGAATAGAGCACATAGGACACATTTACAAGCAGAGTGGCCATTGTAACCTGAAGGCTGATGTGTATGTATAACAGCACTTTGAATAGTCCATTCCCCAATGTCCACTCCAAAGGCAAAAGAGAGAGAGAGACAAAAGACAGATAGAAAAAATACAGCAGCTTCCTTTGGTAAGTTTGTGTTACATTGCTGTTTTCTGGAACAGCAAAAATTGTTAAGCAGAGATGGGTCACAGGATGGAAAAGGAGAAATTTGCCTAGTGGTCCAGACTGCTGTTCCACCTAGGCCAATTGTCATCAACTCTGACTGGCAGCTGCATCCAGCATTTCAGGCAGAGAACTTTTTCCCCAAACTGTCCCTGAAGATTCCCTAATGGTCTTCCCGTAGAACACTTACCAGGCTTAACTTGTACTTTGCTTCTGATACATATAACCTTCATTATTATACCTTGTCTCTCTTTCACACACATCCTACTGAATAAGATTCACTTCCTGACTTTACGAAAGGCACTTCCCTGGCCCTAGAATGACCAGGGGAAATAGAAAATAAATTGCCACCCCATACCCCTTAGAGCATTAGGAGCAAAAAGCTGGGGAAGACTGTGGGAACTGTGGAGTGGAGAAAATGATACAGCCAGTAGCACATTTCCCCCTCCCTCTGTGCTGAAGGAAGACTAGTGGGATCTAAATAATATTAAATCCCCATTTTCCTGCGTAGCTTCTGAAATCTGGTGATATTGTGTATCCTCAGGTTGTATGACGGTAAAATAAGTCTATCTCCCTCCAGGCTGCACCCTCCCCTCCCCCACACAGAAACAAGAAATAACCAGAAGCTCGCTTCTGTTTTTTGTATCCACTTTTAGCCTGAAAAGCGACATGGGGGTTGGGGATCTAGTGTTTTAAGAGACATCATCTTCAGTGAAAAGGTTTTAAAAACCATACATTCTCCCTTTTTATGCATTTTTATTCCTCCCCAGGGGGGTGTCAATGAACTAAATGAAAATGGCTGGGTGGGCATGTGTGGCCCTCAGGCTGCATATTGGCCACCCCTAATATGCAACTAAGGATCCCACATATCTTGTAATACTTATCTTCATAGCTATTGCTTGAATTCCTATTAAGCTGGCATTGTTTTCCCTCAGAGTAGAAAGCCTTTTCCTGGTCATTCTCATCCTTTTAATTCAATTAGATCTTTGGAGAAGCCCAACAGGGCTTCTGCTCTGCTTTCAGTAATAAAATTATGCCAAGAGAGGTGTCTGGCTGAGCCAATAGGCAGGCAGAAGAGGTTATGCTGGAACTGCTTGGCAAAAGGAGGGGGGGGGGAGAAAGGAAGCAAAGCAGAAGGAAAGCCATAATTATTTCCTGAGAAGGAAATGCTGATTTCCTTATGTTCTGGCTGCAATTCATCACCCTTCTATAAAAAAATTAGATGTGGGTATGTGTATGTATTTTTTGAAAAGAATAGCTGTAGAGATCCACAGACCTCAGCAGGGTCTGAAATTTCTCCTCAGTGCTGGGCATTTGCCTGTAAAGTCCACTCTAATAGAGCTAGTCTGAATAGGTGGTCCCCTTCTTTTGTGTCCAGAACGTCCAAACTGAAAAGTCAGATGGTTGTCTTTGTTTCCTTGAGATATTCTAGTTCTAACTCCATCTGCTGGTTATCTTACAGTCTTATTTTCCAAGCTCCTTTCTACAGAGCACTTGCAGATGATACTTATTCTAGAAGGGATTTTGTTTTTGAGGCAAACTGCTGTTTCCACTCATCTAATATATTACCTAATTTTTATTCTCACACTTGGACAGGCAGGCCACGGTCCTGAGCTCCTGGCACATGTTACTCTCCCAGTGCAGGCACCTGAGTCTCACTTAGCCACAGGTGATGTTTCCTAGCAGCAGCCATGCTGGGTACAGGAGACTTAAGCTCTCTGAGCTCCACCATCCAGACTGAGCCTTTTTTAGACTAATTGCATCCCAAACTAACTTGCCTTTGGTATATCTCTCACCTTTAATTTGAGCATGTAAAGTTACCTTTTTGGACTACTTCAGCTTTCTTTTGGAATCACTCTAGCTTCGCTTGACATCCAAGGTGTTAAATTGTTAGTAGCCGTGTATTTTGGGTCTACAATTAGAAAAATACCCCCAAGACCGTGAGCTTTTAGCGGGATACAATTATACACTCCTAATGTAATTTGTAGAGCCACGGTTAGTGATTTGAGTGTCAACTTAAAATTCGGTTATGGTTTGAGAATCACCACATAGCCAGTCCAATGTGATCTTCGGCAGGTCCAGCCCTCT
>CAOKZL010005593.1:0-10355 GCA_948472985.1 Iguana delicatissima | reverse complement strand
CAATCAAAGCCTAATTCATTATTTAAGCCAGCATGGTTTAATGGTTTGAGACCCTGGAGATCAGGATTCGATTCCCCACTTGGCCATGGAAAACCACCGGGCTACTTTTCGCCATCACACAATCTCAGCTGGAGAAAAATGTGTGATAGGTTTGCCTTAGGAACTACGATAAAGTCGAAAGAACTAGAAGGCACACAAAAATTAATTAGTTAGTTATGGCATATCCCATCCCACATGCAACGTAAAGATCTTCTAGAAAGTACTCATGCCATTTCCAAGTGTGATTGGCCAAGATTTTCATCTAAAGCTCTGTAGGCTGGAAAACCCCTAGATTCTTCTGAACCTAGAGTTGGGGGGGACCTTTGGAGTTATTGGATCCAGCATCTTGTTCATTCAGTGCAGGCTCTACAAGGTAGGATGCAGTCAGAGTAGCCCTTTGAAACTTCAGTCTCATTTTACAGGCAGCTGGGGCTCAACAGTCAGGAATTCTGGGAACTGAAAGTCCAAAATTATCTGGAGGATCAAAGATTGGAGTGGCCCACTACGGCACTGCTTTTGAGTGAAAGAAAACCTCCAATCTGTTCCTTTGCTGATCACTCCAGCTCAAAACGCTTCTCCTTCAGTTTTTTGAATTTTACTTCTTTGAAATTTCCATTGAGTGGCCCCAATGTGGACCTGCAGAACAACAGAGAACAGTTTATCTTTAGGAGACCCTTGCTTAGAGATGATGTTCCCCTTGATATTCTTTTCTTGAGGCTAAATATACCGGAGATGTAACTGTTCCAGACACTTTACCATCCTAATTGGTGCTTTCAACACATTTCTCTAACTTGTCAATGTCCTTCTTAATGGGGTATGCACAGACAAAAAATTACCTTCCTGAGTAATGCAGAAGAGAGAGGAACTCTCTACAGATCAGGGATTACGCTTCTGTTAACAACACAACACTGCATTAGCCTTCTCAGCTACAAGACCAACTTATTCAGCTTGTGATCTGCTATGACACTTAAACTCCTTTTCATTGCTGCTAAACAAAGCCTCCCCCTCCAGTTCTTATACTTGTTTACTTTTTCACATTTATCTCTCTGCTGAATTTCATCATGCTAGTTTGCTGCAAGTGCTCCAGCCTTTCTAGATCCTTTACACCTTTGATCCTCTCTTTGTGATGGGGCTGCTCCCTAGCTTTATGTCTATCCAAATTTGATAAGCAACATTTTGTCATCTAGATTTTTAAAATGCAAATTCGTGTAGCGTTGCACATTCCTAACTTGGAGTAAGTTTTATACTGAGTAGAACATGGAGAAGGCAACATGCATGTCTTTTATTTCTTCACATGTTCTCTGAGCTGAGAAACATATTTTACAAATACAATATCATCCCTTTGTGTGCTGATAACTCAGAAATTCAGGAGTATGAGTTTACAGAATACAGTTTGAATTTCAGTTGTGAGCAAATGCAATGTCAGAGCATTTCCTCTTGCTTGCTTGCAAGTAAACCTAAGTGCTACACTTCGTTGTGTCTGCCTTTATAAAGCCAGGTAACTTCTCTTTTTTCCCTTCCCCATATACAAATCTGGGTTTATATGTCTTATTCATGGGTGTTGTGAGGGCTAATTATTTAATGTGTCCATCACACAAAGCAGTGTACAAGTACTAGTAGTTATTTAGATAATTTTTTGTTATTTCTTCTTATTATTCATTTTTTTTGTTAAATTAAGGATGCTGAAGGCACAGTGGGAAATCTGCCTTCAAGGGAACACCCAGGTGGGTCTCAATTTTGATTTTGAAGCTAAGGTTAGAATTAATAATAAAATGGACTTTTTTTCATAAAACTATTTTTATGACAGAACTTTTACAAAACTCTAGAAGAAAGGTAAAAAGCAGCTCTGGGTGGAAATGTGTTTCAAAATGAACCTGGGGGCCCCTTCTTACGGTCATACTCAATCACAGTTGTGGAGGTCCTAATTTCCAGTCTTGCAGTCTGACAGTGTTTTGGAAATATTAGCATTTTCCTTGAAGCAAGCATTCGGAGATGTGATGAATCCATTAACATTTAGGGTAGGGCCATTTTAAATTTTTTTATCTTTTTTTGGGTGTAAATAGAACTTAAAAATGGAAAAACTGATCTAACTTGTAGCAAAATGGTGTTTTTTTTAAAAAGAAATGACTACACTTTTAATAGAAAATATAAAGAAATTCATTCAACCGGGAGCAAGGCCAGAAAGGAAAATTGGCCTTTGCTTACACTATATGACATAAAACATAGGTTTTTAAATTTTATCCTTTGAATATTTGTTTTTTAAATTTTAAAACCTGACCACAATGTCTATTCTAAAGTGAGAAAAAATTCTGTTGTAGTTGCAGGCAGGCAGACTAAAAACAAATGCTTGCCTTGTGATTAGGACTGCCTTGGGGCACTCACAAAATCCATTGATTAGAGACATAATCAGTTTATTGCTTTGCATTTTTGTGCAGTCCAGTTCTATCAGTTTAAGGGAAAGGGTTAACTGCTTTTCTCCAAATTGTGCATGTCACCTATGTAGCTTTATGTTGATGTGATAATTCACTTATCTGTATTTACATATATACACACACACAATTTGTTGAGACACTATGTAGTCTAATATTTGTCAACTCTTGTTTTCTGAAATCATCCCAAAAAAGTTTAACATTTGGGCCCCCTACTTTTGAAGGGTTTGGGGGACCACTCACAACAGTGGAAAAATAAGGAAATCTTCCCTCTCCCTGCCCAAACAAGCGAGGAAAGCATGCACAGCCTTTCCTTTTTGCATGCTTCCCCTCACATCTCTTTGTCACTTTGTCCAAATGAGTGGGGAACACACATGCCCCCCCACAAATAAACCCAAAGGTCAAACTTGCAAATGTGGAGGGAAATGATATTTTACAGAGCATTAACCAAAAAAAACCCCGGGTACCCCTTAAACACCTCTTTTTTTGTATCAGAGTATTCTGAAGGAGATTCCCATTGCACATGTAGAACACTCTTGTTCTCATAGAATTTTTGGGAAATTTCCCATGCGCTTAGGGTTATGCCACCACCTGTGTCCCAGCGTGCTCAAATTTATATAAATGTTCTTCAAGACATTTTTTTAAAAGTTTATAGAATTTATTTTGAAATTTCTGTAAGAAAGACAAAAGGATTATTATTAACCAGGAAAAAAGCCTTTGCCAAGTCCCCACTAAAAAAGACACCTGTGCTTTGAAAGCTATATAAAAGAGAGATGACTTTGACTTCAAGTTAAAGCTTTGCTACCCAGTTTCTGTGTAGCTATAGAAATCATTTTTCCCCACAAAGGAGGTTTAGTTCTAGAAGGGAAATGAGAGGAAATGGAAAAAAAAGATCAAATATTGTTTTATCCTGATCTAAACTAAGTAAGGCTGTGTGAATTTCAAAGACATGTTAGTCCCCTTGCAGCATAAAAAAGGGGAAGAAAAGGGGGGAGGGGAGGGAGGAAGAAAAAGAAATGTGACAGAAATCAGAAGTGTGACAAGCCATTTAATAATATTCATAGCCTACGCTATATCAAAAAACCCCAGGGTGGCTTACAAAAACCCCTTAAAAATTAACAATTAAAACAATAAAAAAGAAAAGTTGAAATTATATGCTTTTAGTTTAAGTTAAAAAAGATTTTAAAAAATTCTAAAACTATGTACTCTGTATTTGGGATGAGTTAATGAAACTAAAGGTTTATGACAGTCAAATTTTAACTTGGCATCCAAATTTACATGAATGTTGGTGCCAGTCGGCTTTTTGTGGGGGGGGCATTTCCCCCACTTGGGCTTAAGGTTTCCCCCTGTCTCATAAAGTGTATTATCTCGCTGTGGGGAGGGAGGATTTTTTTACCATGCTAGAAGTAATTAATTACAAATTAAGAATCAGTTCTCATTAATTCTCTTTTGCAATAACTAAAGAAAAAAAACTATTTTACCTTATGACTGTGAAAAAAAAAAACCCCTTTTCCCTTTTTCAGTGTAGCCATACTGGTTTGTTACTCTTATAGGATTGGAGAATTATGGTTGTTTTCAAACACCCCTTCCTATCATCCCCGATCAGTGTTTCCTAAAAAAATAAATATTTTCACAATGATAAATATAGATTGATTGAAATGTTTATACCCATCTTAAAACCCAAAAATCTCAGGACAATGCACAATAAAAAAACTAAAACAGTTTAAAAAAAAAAGAAGAATAAAAGCATATGAAACCATTCAACAAGAGAACTAAAAATCAGTTAAAACAAATACTCGGAATACAATACTCTTTGCAAAATCTTTTTAAGACCCTAAGATTAGGGAACAGTCTTTATTTTTACTAGGTGTTGAAATCACAATCAACTGTTGTGCCAGTGGACCACTGAAAGGAGAAATATGACTGAGGTGCCACAGCACAGAAAGGAGCCTTTTATCTATGAGCTCTGTCCACAAGAGGTTTATATAAGGGAGAGGCAATCCCAAGTGCTAAGGTCCCAAACCATCAGGGGTTTTTCAGTGTGATCTCATCAGTAGAATTTTAGATCAGAAGTGGAATTTGCAGCCAGTGCAATTTTTTAAAATCTGGAGTTATGTGGTTTCTGTATGATGTTCTTGTTAGCATATTTATACAGCAAGTTCCAAGTCATCAGTGGCCATCCCGTGCTCCATTGCAGTCTAATAGGGACCTATTAATGCATGAACTACTATGGCTAGTTCTATCTCTGTCCAGGAAATCTGTAGCTTACAGACCTAAGTTAAGCAACTCGCCCCAGTACCTCCAAGCAATGGAGTCCACCTGGATCAGTCAAGCACTGGCAGGAGCCTTCATCTACTTTGATGACAAGGAGAAGTAGACCTGAGTGTCACAGCATATTGATGGCATCCAGCTCCCAACCCAATTGCCTCAACTTGTGACTTCATATGAATCTTGAACACACTGCTAGAGTGGAGGCTTATGGCTTAATGGCCATGGGAGCTGAGCAACAAAATTCTTTCAGCGTCCTCTCTGGGGACAGTGCCTCTTTCTTCCATCTGAGAGAGCCACCATGATCAAGAATACCAAAACCAGGAAGATAAAGAGGGGGCACCCCTGTTCACTTGTAACTGGTCATTATTCAGAGCACCTTTTGGTGCTGAAACCTCATACTTGAAATGAGTTCAATCTATTCCAAAATTGCTGGAGTTGTTCTCATCATCCTACATACCAACACCTTGCCTGTGAAAGGAGATATTAGTGAGAGGCTGGGGGCTTTCTACATGCCTGCTATTCCTTCAGGAGAAGCTACTTGCAGCCTCTTTCAAAGCAAGAGGCGCCTTGCCCTGACACAGTGTGGCAAATGCCTCACTGTGTCAGGGCAGGTGCCTCTTGCTTTGAAGAGGCTGCAGAGTGACTTCTCCTGAAGAGGACATCTCTGGATGCACAGGCATGTGAGAGCTACCACCCTACCACTAATATCTCCTTTCACAGGCAAGGTGTTTGAGTATGTGGTGAGTAGACAACTCCAGGCATTTTTGGAAGAAATAGATTGAACTCATTTCAGTCTGGTTTCAGCACCAAAGGTGCTCTGAATAATGACCAGTTACAGGTGAAAGAAAGGGTCTCTTTATCTTCCTGGTTTTGGTATCTTTGATCATGGTAGCTCTGTCAGATGGAAGAAAGAGGCACTGTCCCAGAGAGTGACACTGGAGGACTCTTGCTCAGCTCCCATGGCCATTAAGCCATAAGCCTCCAGCTTGTCTCGCATGCTGTTCAAGATTCATATGAAGTCACAAGTTGAGGCAATTAGGAGCTTTGGGACTGGATGCCATCAATATGCTGGTGACACTCAGGTCTACTTCTCCTTGTCATCAAAGTCAGATGAAGCTGTGCAAGTGCTTGACTCATCCAGTGGACTCCATTGCTTGGAGTACTGGGGGCGAGTCTTAACTTAGTCTATAAGCTACAGACTTTCCTGGACAGAGATAAACTAGCCATAGTAGTTCATGCATTAATCAGTTCCCTATTAGACTGCAATGGAGTCTACACGGGATGGCCACTGAAGATGACTTGGAACTTGCCTCTGTGTAAAATACAACTATACTGCTAACAAGAATTTATACAGTAACCACATAACTCCAGATTTTAAAAAATTGCACTGGGCCCAACCACTTCTGATCTGAATTCCAAAGTACTGATGATCACACTGAAAGCCCCTAATGGTTTGGGACCTTGACACTTGGGATTGCCTCTCCCTATATAGACCTGCTTGTGGGACAGAGACTGGTGGGAGAATGTGGAAGGAACCTCTTCTGTGCTGTGGCACCTCAGTCATGAAATACTCTCCCTTCAGTGGTCCACTGGCACCAACATTGGTGTGATTCCACTCAGAAAAATAAAGACTGTTCCCTAATCTTTAGGGTCTTAAAAGATTTTGCCCAAATCTGCATATGTGTGCGGTCTTAAATTGTTTTAACTGATTTTAAGTTCTCTTGTTGAATGGTTTCATATGCTTTTATTCTTCTTGTTTTAAACTGTTTTAAGTTATTTTATTGTGCATTGTCCTGAGATCTTTGGTTAGAAGATAGGGTATAAACATTTCAATCAATCTATATTTATCATTGTGAAAAACTATTTACTTTTTAGGAAACACTGATCAGGATGATAGGAACGGGTGCGTTGAAAACAACAAAAGTAAGCCCATAATTCTCCAATACCTATAAGAGTAACAGAACCCAGTTATGGCTACACTGCAAAAGGAAAGGGTTTTTTTTTTCACAGTCATAAGGTAAAATAGTTATTCTTTAGTTATTGCAAAAGAGAATTAATGAGAACTGATTCTTAATTTGTAATTAATTACTTTCTAGCATGGTAAATAAATTCCTCCATGCCCCACAGCGAGATGAATACACTGTATAGAGACATGGAGAGGGCCTTCTGAGCCCAAGTGTGGGATGCCCTCCCACTGGAGGCCCGACTGGCACCAACATTCATGTCATTTAGATGCCAATGGTATCGACTGTTCATCAAAGCCTTTAGGCTTCATTAACTCATCCCAAATACAGAGTACATAGTTTTAAGAACTTTTTAAATCTGTTTTTAACTTAAACTAAAAGCATACTGAACTTCAACATTATCTAACTATTTTATTGTTTTAAATTGTGTAACTTGTTTTAATGGTTTTTGTAAGCCACCCTGAGATCTTTGATATAGCGTAGGCTATGAATATTATTAAATGGCTTGTCACACTTCTGATTTCTGTCACATTTCTTTTTCTTTTCCCCCCTCCCCCTTCCCTCCTTCCTTCCTCCTTTTTATGCTGCAAGAGACTAACATGGCTACTTCTTTGAAATCTCACACAGCCTTACTTAGTTTAGTAGGATAAAACAATATTTGATCTTGTTTCCCATTTACTGTCTCAGTCTCCTTCTAGAACTGGGAACACCCTGTTGTGAAGAGAAATGATTTCTATAGCTACACAGTGAAAAAGAAACTGGGTAAGCAGAGCTTCTCCCTAACTTTGTGAGAGTAGAAGTCATCTCTCTTTTATATAGCTTTCAAAGCACAGGTGTCTTCTTTCTGAGTCAGGACTTGGCAAAGGCTTTATTTCCTGGTTAATAATAAATCCATTGTTCTTTCTTAACAACAGAAAACTCAAAATCAAACCTATGGCGATAATACAATTCTTTTTTTAAAATGTCTTGAAGAACATTTATGAGGAATCTAAACACAGCTGCTAAGAAGGACACAGGTGGTGGCCATAGACTTCTAAGCGCATAGGGAATTCCAATTTCTATGAGAACAAGAGTGTTCTACATGTGCAATGGGAATCTCCTTCCAGAATACTCTGATACAAAAAAGAACGGAAGCTTCAGGTGTATATCAGAAAGGCCCCAGAGTTTTGGTTTATGCTCTGTAGATATACAGTCTTCCCTCCACATTTGCAAGTTTGACCTTTGGGAATTTATTTGTGGGGTGCATGTGTGGTTCCCCCACTGACTTGGACAAAGTGACAAAGAGATGTGAGGGGAAGCATGACGAGGAAAGGCATGTGCATGCTTTTCCTCGCTTGCTTGGGCAGGAGTAAGATATTCCTTATTTTTCCACTGTTGTGAGTGTCGTACCCCACAAACCCTTGCAAAAGTAGAGGGCCAACTGTATAGAACATTTTTGGGATGATTTCTAGAGAACAAGAGTTGACAAATATTCAAGCTACATAGTGTCTCAACAAATTGTGTGTGTGTATATATGTGAATATACAGATAAGTGAATTATCACATCAACATAAAGCTACATAGGTGACATGCACAATTTGGAGACCAAGCAGTTCAAGCCCTTTTCCCTTTAAACTGATAGAACTGCATGACAAAAATGCAAAGCAATAAACTGATTATGTCTCTAATCAATGGATATTTGTGTAAGTGCCAGACATAAGGCATAAGTGACTCCATGTGTTAATCACAAGGCAAGCATTTGTTTCAGTCTGCCTGCCTGCAACTACAGACAATTTAGTTTGACTTCAGAATAAGACATCCTAAGTGGGCTCAAGTAGACATTTAATAAACAAATATTCAAAGAATAATTAAGACCTAATGTATATGTCATATAGTGTAAGCAAAGGCCAATTTTCTTTTCTGGCCTTGCTCCTGATCATATGCAAGTCGATTTCTTGATATTTTCTATTAAAAGTGTAGTCATTTCTTTAAACAAAACACCCATTTTGCTACAAGTTTGGTATGAGCTATCAGTTATACCATTATTAAGTTCTATTTCACACCATTTAAAAGAGATAGAAAAATGTAACAGTACAGCCCTGACCCTAAGTGTCTAATGGATTCATCACATCTCCGAATGCTTGCTTCAAACGGAAATTGCTTCTTAGTATTTCCAAAACACTGTTACTGTCAGACTTTGGCAAGACTTGGAAATTAGGACCTCCACAACTGTGAAGTAACCAGAGGGGAGTTATGACCGGTAAGAAAGGTGCTAAGATTCAGGTGTTCCTGGAAGACACAGTTTCCACCTCAGAGCTGCCTCCCACTTCTTCCCCCAGAGTTTTGTAAAAGTTCTGTCATAAAAATAGTTTTATGAAATAGGTGCCATTATATTATTAAGTATACATGAAGCCTTAGCTTCAAAATACAGAACTACAGAGACCCACCTGGGTGTTCCCTTGAAGGCATATTTCCCACTGTGCCTTCAGCATCCTTAATTTAACAAAAAAGTGAATAATAAGAAGAAATAACAATAATTATACTAGTAACTAACTAGTACTTGTACACTGCTTTGTGTGATGGAAGTGCTGAGCATACATTAAATAATTAGCCCTCACAACACCCATGTGAATTAGAGACATATAATTACCCAGATGCTGTATATGGGGAAGAGAACAGAGAAGTTACCTGGCTTGTATAAAGGCAGCACAACGAAAGCAACACCCTCTGTAAAACAGGACCAAGTGTAGCACTACCTGCAGTCGGATAGGTTTACTTGCAAGCAAGCAAAGAGGAAATGCTCTGACATTGCATTTGCTCACAAGGAATGCCTAACTGAAATTAAAATATATACTGGCTTGCGTACTCCTGAATTTCTGAGTTATCAGCAATATCAGGATGATCTGTATTTGTAAAATATGTTCTCAGCTCAGAGAACATGTGAAGAAATAAAAGACATAGTCATGTTGCCTTCTCCATGTTCTACTCATGTAAAACTTACTCCCCAAGTTTAGGAATCTACAACGCTGTTTAAAACGGTGCATTTTAAAAATCTAGATGACGATGGATAAAGGTTGCTTATCAAATTTGGATAGACATAAAGCTAGGAGAGACAGCCCACATCACAGAAGAGAGGATCAAAAGGTAAAGGATCTAGAAAGGCTGGAACACTGGGCCCAAACTAGCATGATGAAATTCAGCAGAGATAAATGTGAAGTCCAGCATTTAGCAAAAGTAAACAAGTATAAGAGACTGGAGGGGGGAGGCCTTGTTTAGCAGCAATGAAAAGGAGTTTAAGTGTCATAGCAGATCACAAGCTGAATATGAGTTATTATTGTGGTCTTGTAGCTGAGAGGCTATGCAGTGTTGTGTTGTGCTAACAGAAGCGTAATACCTAGATCTGTAGAGAGTTCCTCTCTCTTCTGCATTACTCAGGAACATTTTGTCCAGCTGTAGATACCCCATTTTAAGAAGGACATTGACAAGTTAGAGAATGTCTTGAAAGCACCAATTAGGATGGTAAAGTGTCTGGAACAGTTGGAACATCTGGGTATATTTAGCCTCAAGAAAAGAATATCAAGGGGAGACATCATCTCTAAGCAAGGGTCTCCTAAAGATGACTTGTTCTCTGTTGTTCTGCAGGTCCACATTGGGGCCACTCAATGGAAATTTC
>CAOKZL010005591.1:0-10640 GCA_948472985.1 Iguana delicatissima | reverse complement strand
GCTGCTTTTAAAATATCCAGCTTCTCTCACCCTCTTCCAATTTCCCCCTTTGTCCTCAGACTAACTCAACTGCTCCAAAAGTGCAAAGGCAGATGACACTCACTGCAGCAAGGAGGAAAAGAGAGGAGGGAGTGGAATCTTGGAGCCTTTCCACACTACACCCTCATAGTGCTATTATTCTGCTTTCAACGTCCTACAGCATCCTGGGGTTTGCAGTTTAGGAGGGAGCCTTTAGAATTCTCAGCATGTAGTGTGGAAAGGCCCTTGTAATTCCCAGTAGGCTCAGGGAAAAGCAAACTGCTGCAGCCTTTCCTAGATTATGTGTCCTTCTCCATTAATTACTTTTCATATTGTGAGGACGCTTTGATACTACTTGGTCATGTGTGTCCTGGTTTTCACCTGTGACACACTGGAGGTATGTTACCCCAAAACGTGGGTGACTCAGGTCTACCTGCAAGGCCATTGCCTCCATGAAACAGTGGGGAATGCTAATTCAAAGGGGAGGACAGCATGAGAGGGGTAACCTCACAGGATCTTTTACACCTATGTATACTGGTAGTAATGCAGCGATACCAGGCAGAGATTGAAGTGTAAGTTTTGTTTTCTTTGGAGCAATTTATTGTGGACTGGAGTATACGCCCTGGTAACAGGTATGCAAGAGTCATACTTTTTCCTCCCCTTACGCTATGGGTACCTTCAAACATTTACAAGCATCTCTGATTATAGGTTGCAAAAAAAAAATCAATGAACTAAAAGACCATGAAGTACAAACAGCAAACAACATTCCATATTTTAAGTGCTGTGAAGAAAAAGAGGCATCTGTCTTATCTCACCCTCACAGCATTGTTCTAGCCCACTTCCCATTTTTGTACAATCCTTCCTAGAGTCTGTCCGTCTGTGCCTCTTGCACAGTAGTACATTCCACTGTCGGCAGCGGTCACAGAGGACAGCCGGAGAAAGTATTTGGTGTTACAAGAATCCACAGAGATGGTGATTCGACTGCTGAAAGATGGGCTGTAGTATGAGCTTCCAGCCCATCCTCCCATCCATTCCAGTCCTTTTCCAGAAGCTTGGCGTACCCAGCTCCACCAGTAGCTGCTAGAGATAGAGGTTCCAGTGACGGTACAGGTCAGCTCAAGGGTCTCTCCAGGTTTCAAAAGTCCTTTCCCAGATTCTGTTAACTGGACCTGGGATGAAGTCCCTGTTTGGAGGAGGTGGAGGAGGAGAAAAGGAAGGAAAATGAATTAAGCAGTATATCTATTCCTGAAATGCTTCTTTATGAGAAGTTGCATCCATTTCCCACCTTGGTCAAATGATACTTTACTACCATTCAGAGAATTTTTTTTAAATGTCTCAACTGCTGGTCAGGTTTATATATTCTGGGGCAAAAGCTGAGAAGAATGACAGAAGGAACCTACCTGGGAAGAAAGCCAGGAGGAAAAAGAGAATGTAAAGAAAAGTCATAGTTTTTTTTCTCCAGAACGAGTGGGGGGTAGTTAGAATGAAAGGACTGGAGCCAACGATATTGTTTTTCAGATGAGCTGGGGTGTAAATCTGAACCTCTCCTCACTGGCTGAGGCTGCTATTTGAACTGAAGGGCCAAGAGAGAATTTGCATAAGGTCCAAAAATGCTTTGGTTAAAAAGTCTTGTGAAAAGCTAATTGAGAGGATGCATTGTGGATTCTCAGCCTCAGCTCTTCCTCATCTCAGACTGAACTGGATTGTACGCGTGCAAGTGGTCAGGCCTACAAAGGCAGGGAAATAATGTGAAGAGGAGGAGGAGGAGGAGGAGGTGGGAGTGGAAGAGAAGGATGGGAAAGAGGAGGAAGAAGAGGGAGGAGAAGGAAGAGAACTGGCCATTGCTTACCATGTCATAAAGCTTCTTTCATCCTCCCCTCCCCATTACCTTTTGCAGGGTCTGAAGGAGGCTGGAGAGTCTGTGAGTGGATGCAGAAGCAGCACTGAGATGCTCAAGCTGACAATAGGCAAGGACCTGTTGCCAGAGCTCCTGCTTCTTTGCATGAGTCTGGAAGAGATAACTGTGTGGCCCAAAAGCACACAGAGAGCCTCAGGTGGGAATGGGGCACAGGAATGGGCAATGCTGCCTAACAACCAAGTGGAGATAAAGAGGTTTGCCCTTAGATCGGCCTCTGTGTCTATAAAAAGATACGTTCTCTTCATTGTTTCTTTGTATAGTCAAGTAAAGTTTGGTTTGCCAAGCCTTCAGTCTGTGGACTCATTTATTCAGCCTCTCATGCTAGTATCACCTCTATTTAACTGAAGCTCTTGACTCACTACATCCGTTGTAGCTGGGAATTTTCATGATTTGGGGGAATTAGGTCTTACAGCATAAACATCTCAGCCTTCTTTCTCTGAATGCACACTTCATTAGTTATTTTGAGTCACTTTTTATGAAGAACAAAAAAAAAGGATATATAAGTAAAGGTAATAGCTAGAATCCTTTGGGAGACATATGAGCATGTAACTTTGTCAGGGCATTCAGAATGTTAGTATGGTGTGTCCAAGAAGGTTTTTCCGGTGGACAGAAAGCTGAGGTAACGTGACGTTGGTAGTGCAGCTGCAAGATTTGTTATGGCTAGTTTGCCTCTCAAGGTCCTGCCTCATGACAAAGGATCCCGCATGGGAAGAATATATGGTGTGGATGCATTGGATCACCCAGTGTACACCTGAGTGTGGCGAAGTCCTTGGAAGTCTTAGGTTGGGCTCTGAAAACTGCCTTAGGTGACATTTGGTATTCCCTTTGGCCACCTCTGGTACTGCCATACTCTTTGTCTATTTTCCATGCTGTTTTTCTACTTGTCGTTATGCTTCTAGGAGCGCTGCCTGAAGCCCTGGGCTTATCTTGTGCTTTGTTTGAATACCTCGAACCCTCACGAACTTGAGATCATGTGTTTAGCTTTTTTCCCCACATACAAAAAAAATTTAAACTGAACAGCAAAGAATGGAATACTAAAAAAAAAAAAAAAACTAAAGGAAAAAAATTAGAAACAACATACTGAAAAAAAAAAATAGAATTATGGTTAAAAAACTTCCAACCTTATTTTCAGTGGCTATGCTCATATCCATAGGATAATCCTGTCCTGCTAAGAACTGACTTATACACTTCTGCTAACTCACTCATATTCACTCTCCAAACCAAGAGTTATTAAATCTTTTCCTTTTTTCCTCAAAGAGTCTATGAAGAGATTCCATAGGGTAAATAGACATAAGGTTTACTCTTTTATTTTAATTATATACACCATTATATTCAATTAAAATTAATTCACATTTTACATATTGAAGTAGGAAATTAGAGGAAGCAAATTTAAGGATGGCAAAGACTGTTACTCGAGGAACAGAAAGTCATGTGTGTTCAAGTGTTCTTTGTGTAGGTTGTATTGTTACCCTGATTTCTGAGGTCCCTTGGGGGACACCTCAGTGTGCTCCATGTGATGGGGAATGGAAACTAGCCAGAGCACGAGCGATATCAATGTGAGAGGCAGGGTAACCCAGTGGGGTCTTTTTACCCAGTTTTTGCGGGGTCAGGCCAAGCCAAAAACCAAACAAAAATGTCCAATAAATGATTTTATTGAATGAAAATCTCATGCAGCATCGCAATCACTCACACACTCACTCAAGACCTATTAAGAAGCAAAAGAGAGGAAAATGGATAGGGGAATATTGAAGGGGTGTAGCTAGGGTGATGCTGCACCTTTGCCCGGAAGTCCTTGATCTGGGAAAAACAGCGGAGAAGTCGGGCTCAGCACAGAGATGGCTGAGGGGATCACTCAATGGATGGAGCAACAGTCTGCCAGGATGACCGGGAGTGAGCCAAAGAACTGCTCAAAACCTGGGACTATCTGTAGGGGAAAAGGTACCTGGAGGGCTAATCCTTTTCCAGGGAGGACAATAGGTATTGCAGTGATAACAAAGCTCCACCATGGTAATTTCCTTTGAGTGACGGGATTGCAAGGTGTTGCCAAAGTCTCAGGATCTTCAGCTGTGTTTTGTGGTGTGACTTCTTGTAAATGGTCCTCGCCTGATGGAATATTTGCTCAGCTTGGGGCAGATACACTAATCCCCTCAAGTCGGCTTCCTGCACTGTGGACCCTTCGTTTATTGTGGGTTTACACATCTTGAGGTCTCCTGGAGCTACGTGACTGGGGATTTTACTGGCCTGACCTGGTTTTCGATCTTTTGACCATTGCTGCCTACGTGCCCATCCGGGTGACCTCTCAGGCACATGGAATCATATTTTAATACCAAAATTGTAGACCCCAGGATAGGTTTTTTCCCGTGGAGCAACAGATACTTTCAATAGTAAGTTAGTAGCTTGGATTTATTTGTGTTAGGTAGTTTGCTTTAGTTAGTTTAATTAGCTTAGTGTGCTGTGTATTTTATAGTTTTTTGGATATCCCTTATAAGTTGCATTATTTTAGAAATGTGTCAATGAATACACTGTCTTCAGTCTCTAAAGCCTGCTATCGCTAATTCACCCTGAGCATTATTTCAATAGAAAATTACCGTGTCCCTTAATGTAGTAGGAAGATCAATAGCAAACTTGATTCAAAGATCAAAGATTTTAACGTCTTTAATACAAAAGAGTTATGGTCAGTTTTTATAGAACAAAGGAACAGATATGACATTTGTAACTTGTTAAAATCCAAGACCTGTCTGAGGAAGTCAGCTGATGACTTTAAGGATAGATTGATGAAAATGGAAGCTTGTGATTTGTATGCATGTTGACTTTGTTTTGTTTTTATGTGTTCAATTAAAAATAAAGAAGTGTTAATAAAAATATTTTAAAAGAAAGTCTATCTAGGGTTTCTGATCTTTTAAAAATGTTTCTAGTGATTTATTGCTTATCAAAACCAATAATTTGTCTATCTCTGCTAACTCATTCAGTTTTAACAACCATTCTTCCACCAGGGGAATTTCTGTATTTGTCCATTTTTGAGCACATCACAGTCTCACTGTAGTGATCATATACTGAACTGCTCTTGCATGGTTCTTTTCCAGTTGTTCATCCCTAAGTCCTAAAAGAAACAATTCTTGTTTTAGTTCTGTCTTAATCTTTAGTATTCTCTGAATTAAAGTATGTATCTGAACGCAGTATTTTTGCCTTCTCACAAGTCAACCACATATAGTATAGTTTTTCCTCTTGTTGTTCACATTTCCAAGAAAGATTTGAAAACCCCCTTATACATGGTAGACATCTTTTGTGGAGTCATATACCAATATCACTTGAGCTTATACATACACATGTCTTCTTCTGGATGGTATTCAAAGAGTTCTTTGTCAGCCTCTGGGAAACTTTCACTCCAAGGCATTCGATAAGCCCCCTAGAGTGAGATGGGACATTGTCTTTGGCCGACTGGGCAGGAAGCGAGAAGGAGGCGAATCAGGCAAAGAACTGCAGCTGATCGGAAGAGAAACAAGATGGTTCTTCCAGAGGGAGAACGGCCTCATTTTTCTTTCCTTTACAGCTGAGTTGGCCACTTTTTGCTAATCTGAGCAGCCTCCTCTTTCTTTTTTCCTAGTTAATGAACTGCTGCAAGGGTGCTCTCCACCCATAGCTTTAGATTTGTGAGGAAGGGTAGAGGTAGGGAAGTGCATATGATCTCCTCCTCCTATCCCTTCTCCTCCATCTCTTCTCTTTCTCCCTCTCTTTTTCCTCCTGTTCTTCTTCCTTTTCACCCTCCTCTTCTACACTTCCTTCACCTCTGCTCCTCTTCCTCCTCCTCTTCCTCCTCTCCTTGTATTCATTTCTGGCTCGCCTTTCTCCAGTACTGGGACTCAAAGTGGCTTACAAAAAATCTAGTACTAAGGCAACTACAGCTGTTACATACTTCAAAAGGAAAACCCATAGAATGTCCTCTGTCAGCTTCACAGTACTGTTTTCAGACCATTTCCCCTTTTTGTACAGGTTGTGGCTTAGCCTTTCTCTCTGTGTACCTTTCACAGTAATATGTGGCGGTGTCAGCAACTGTCAGAGAGGCCAGACGCAGAAAGTATTTGGTTTGGGAAGGATCCACGGAGATGGTGATTCGACCCTCTAAGGATGGTGCATAGCTTGTGTAGCCAATCCAGAATCCCATCCATTCAAGCCCTTTCCCAGGAGCTTGACGGACCCACTGCCAAGCGTAGCTGTTTGTGACAGAGCCCCCGGTGACTGTGCAGGTCAGCTCCAGGGTTTCTCCAGGTCTTGCTAGTCCTGGTCCAGATTCCTTCATCTGGAGCTGGGAGGACGCATCTGAGAGGGAGGCAAGATCCACAGGAATAACCAGAATTAGTAAGGATATCTTAGCAGACCTCAGATGCACTGTCCTAGACAGCTGCACCTCTGCTCAGTTAAATGACAAAACATGTCGTGTTCATTTCATATTACTATCTTACGATAATAAAGAGGGATTGTGAGTTTTTCAGGAGAAATGCACC
Organism: Iguana delicatissima; assembly: GCA_948472985.1. NCBI lineage: Eukaryota > Metazoa > Chordata > Lepidosauria > Squamata > Iguanidae > Iguana > Iguana delicatissima. The sequence goes on along the minus strand of CAOKZL010005591.1, from coordinate 4,202 downwards.
TGGAAGCAGAAATAGGAGGAGGAGAGGGAGAAGTGGTGCTTCCATTTGATTTTCTTTAAAAGATTAAGAGCTGAATGAACTACACACGGTTTCCTCTCAGAGATGAAGCGAAGCTGAACATCCTCCTAGCCCAATATTTGAAGGGAAGCCAGTAGATAATTTGCATAAATGCTACCCATGCTTTATTAGCAGGACCTATGTAAAAGGGAGGGACAACATTCAGAGCCAGTTAGGGTGAACAATAGCCATCCAGTCTGCTGCTGAAATGGTAAAGTTGTTACCCCAAAAAGTGTACTCTCAATTCCATGGGGAATTAGTTTGAATTAAGAAGACTGCAAAAGGTGGCGTAACTAGCAGGATCTTTCTTCCAATATTTACAGGGTTCTTGCAGGAAAACCAGGCAAAGACTCAAAAGTAAACTAAGAATATATTTATTGAAGGGAATTCAATCATGCATGCGCTTAAGATTCAGCCAGTCATGCCATCACACAAATGCTAACTGAAGGAAAGGGAGGATAGTTATGGATAGTGAAGCTTAGGTTTTTGGGCAATAATTACCAGTCCAGAAGAGCAGTGAAGAAACAGTCAGGCGGCTTAGACTTGTGTCTAAGAGCAACACAAATTGGAATTCAGAGTGACAGAGTGGTGTTCAGCACTTGAAGTACTGCAACTAATTGGTCGAAATGAAGGATTTTTATACTCAAAATCTGCCTGGAAGGTATGTGGGTAAATGGCTGTCTGGTCGAGCAAACAATGGAGGTTGCAGTGTGGACAATGAGGTCCAGACTGTGTTAATGATCCTTGTGTTAGGTGCCAAGGAACTAATGGCTATCATAATGGCTCTGTAATAGTGGACAGGAAAAGAGAGCAGTGTGGAAGATGTCTATGTGCTGGGAAGGAGGATTGAAACAATCAGTGGTTTGATGAGAATTTTCCTTTGCAACTGTGTGAATGCAGAGATGTTACAGCTTCATTCAAGCCTGTTATCTCCTGAATCACTTAGTAACTGTCCTGTCAACGATCTAGGCTTACGCCTAGAGGGGATCTTCTTCAAAGAATCTTAGAATTGGAAGGGACCTCAAGGGCCATCCAGTTCAATCTCCCTCCATGCAGGAATAGACAACTAAAGCATTCCTCTGAAATATCCAAGGCAGATGGTCTGTTACTATCAAAAAGCTCTTACAGTAAAGAGATTCTTCCTAGTGGGTCTGTTGGAAATACAGCAATGCAGCAACGGAAAGATTTGACATTCACAACCACAGAAGTTGTGGTATGCCTTCACATCATTTTCCACTTATGGTGAACCTCAAGCAAACCGATCACAGGTTTTTTCTGGAGCTAAGAATGTGTGATGTGCCCAGGATCACCCAGTGGGTCTTCATGGCCAAGCGAGGAATCCAACCCTGGTCTCCAATGCTGTAGATCAAAGTTCAAGCCACTATACTATGTTGGCTCTCAAAACAACAAATGGGGAAATGTAGAGGGGAGAAAGTGATGGACTTACCTGAGATGAATAAACTATTTTAATTCAAGATGAGTTTCTTGAAGAGTGGAAACCTTAATGGACTTTTTGAGGAAAGGTAAAGATGTCCTGATCATTGCTGGATTTGACTATTAGTACTTTAGTGAGAATAGAAAGAAGTGTGTCATCTAGCAGAGAAACTACAGAGGTGGAGATGAGGTTGTTAGACATAACCATTAATATGCAGATCAGAAGTACTTTTCTCCACTTCTTTTTTCTTTCTCTTTCTTGGCTTATTGGAATATATTTGGTAATTTTAGTTTTCTATTAAAATATATCTAAAGAAAGGAAATGCAACAGTGTTTAGCATTTAGAGCTAAATGTGCTTTGGAAGGAGCAGTGGTGCTAGGATTAAAGAATGTTTCAGTGACCTAAACTTTCCTCCTGTCTTATGTATGTATCTTCGTATCACTGAGATATAGGCCTTTTCTACACTGGAGAAATAAAATGAGTTAGCACGAGCTCTGACGGACATCGCCCACACGTTCGAGTGTGCTAGCTCGTACATATTTGGCAAGCTCCACACCTTAATCCGCCCGGTTAAGTCGACAACAGTCAGCGCGCGGGCTTTTTGAAAAACGGTGAAAAGGTGGTTTTCTCCCCCTCATACCATGCTGATTCGTGCATGATGTAATCGGAGGGCGGGCTGTGGGCGTGGACAGCTCCAGCGGTTGGAACGTGCCGTGAGAAGCCTCCAAGCAGCAGCACAGAAAAGCTTAAATCCTCCGCAGCATTACCAATAAAAGGCCAATCACCGGTGCCTCTCCGCGCGGTCTTAAGCCCATAGATGTTCCAGTTCAGCCAGCACAACCCCAAGAAGCCAGAATAAAGCTAAAATGGGCCGTTCAGCTTCAGGAAACACCTCTTCCTCCATCGCTCACAGGGAAAGATAAAAGCAGAAAACGGGTGCAAGAACCCACCAGAGATAGGGAGAAAAACTGCACTCCACCCAGCTATGGCGCAGAAAACCATTCCCCCGAGATAGGGCACGAAAATAAAAAATCGACACGGTTTATTTTGCGGCTAGCAGGAGGAATCAGAGGAGGGAGTCATCGTGGGAGGAACTGCGGGGCATGACGTGAGCACGCACGTCATGACGCACGGGGCCATTTTTTAAAAAAAGAGCTGCCAATCACATCCGCTGCGCGAATTCCACGGAACGTGTGGAAATGGCAATAGACTGTTGTACAATATGTCCATGGTAGCACAGACAAAAAAAAACAACAACCACCCGGAAACGTTGCAGCGCAAATTCCACGGAACATGTGGAAAGGGCCATAGACTGATGTTCATAGGGATCTTCTCTCCACTTCTTCTGTTCTTTCACTACTCCAAAAGTGAAACCTGGTGCTCTCTCTTCCTGTTCTAGCTCAGCTTAGTTTAGCACACTTGGAGAGCTTTTCTATCTCTAATGGCATTCCTCTAATAAAATATTAGCTTGTTTTCTATATCAATTGGTGTTGATGCTTCTTAACTGCCATAGGTGGCCATTGCACACACACACACTATGTGAGTGCAGGTGAAATCTCTTTAAAAAAAAGTTAAGTCAAAACACATGCAAAGCAATTGCTAAATGCAATTAAACACTATACAGAATTAAAACCTTTGCTCTTTCTCCTCCACCTCTTCTACCTCCTTCTTCCTATTCCTATTCCTCCTCCTTCTCTGTCTCTTCCCTTGCCCTTGCCCTTGTCCTTCTCTTCTTCCTCCTCCTCCTCTTACACTTCCTCCTCCTAATCCTCCTTCTTCCTATTCCTCCTTCTTCCTCTCTTCCTTCCCCTCTTCCTCTATCTCTTCGTCTTCTCCCTGCCTTCTTCCTCCAGCTCTTCCTCTTCCTCTAGCTCTTCTTCTTCCTCTTTCTCTCTCTTCTCCTTCTCCTTGGAATGGATTGGAAGCATATACCCTCCTTTTCCAGGAGGTTGTCGGATCCAGCTCCAAATGTTATTTCCGAAAATGTCTCCATCATCAGAAAGTGTGACAGAACACGTCAGCTTGAGGGTCTCTCCTGGCTTTACTGTTCCCACTCCAGATTCTACCAGCTGCACACTCTGAGACAACACCTTTGCAAAGGAAAGAGAAAAAAGATAGCAATTTATTGAGACAAAATAATTTTGTCTTGCCTTTAGGACTAAATACTTCATATTCATGTGCAATAACGTACTTCATCATGGAGTGGATTGGGATAGTGCAATAGGGTACTGGAAGGGCAAAAAGGGTACAATTGACAGAAATAAGTTCCATTGGAAATCTACTGCAGTCAGGTCATAACTAAATCCAACTGCAATTAATGGAACTCTTAAGTGTATGAGGTTAAGATGGAAAATCCATTTATTTAAGTGGGGCATGCTCTGGATTCTGCCTAAGAGCGTAAGAAGGTAAGGATATGAAGGAAAACAAGAATTCAGGTGTTTCCCTCAAAAATACTTACAGGACAGGCTATCAGAAAAATCAGCGTCCTGATAGTGAGCCACTTCATGATTTTCTTTTTTCAATGAAAGTTTTGACCCTTCTCTGGGAATAATAGGCAGTTGGTCTGTCAGACTCAAGAGCCTTGTGCTTAAAAAGAGAGGTCTCTGGAAAAAATTTGCATGTGGCTCTCAAGCAGGAGATTTAAGGAGGCTTAATGGAGAAAGGAACAGAGTGTGGTGTGTGTCTCTAGTGCCATCTTTTGGGTAAGGAG
>CAOKZL010005590.1:0-10385 GCA_948472985.1 Iguana delicatissima | reverse complement strand
TTACTGAACTATTCTGATTCTTTTGGGAAATGAATCTTTCAGTATAAAGTGAAGATTTTTTGTTCCATGAGCCAAGTCAGAATCTAAGGAAAGGACAGACAATATGCTAAATAAAGTATGTTCTAGAGTATGCCTTGATACTGGAGACACCAGCCCAGCAAGTTTAAACAAACCAAAACAATCTTTACATTTTCTCTTTCCCCAGTGACAGGACTGCGGAGGGCATGGAGCCACCTGAGAGCAATTTTAAGGCTAGAAATATTCCTGCAAAGAATACTGGATCAAAACAAAATGAGACAGTGAAATCATTTGTTTGTATCAATATGAAAAGTTCAGGGCAAATTTCTTTGAAAACACTCTAAAGATTTTTTCTCTCTTCCTTGCTAGTATCCACTCTCAAAATCTATTGGCCCTACCACCAAATTTTGTTAAAGCAAAATATAAAGTAATTTTAAATGATTCTAATGAGGTGGTGTATCTGTAAAAGTGCCAAGGAAAGCAATGCATTTTTATTGCTTGATTGGTTTAAATATTTTTTTCATGTCAAAAATGCAATAAAATCGTTTAAAAGAGAATTTCAAGAGCAACTGTCACACTTTCAGTAAACACAGTACATTTCCATGGGCCATAGCAGAAATCAATGACACATATTAAAGCAGACTAACAAGTTCTATTTATTTCAATGGTTCTATTTTAGTTGGGACTAGAAGTGCTTGGACGAGTGGAGGAAGGGGAAATGGAATTCCTATATCTCCCAATTTCTATCTCACTTACTTTTTTAACCACAGTTTCTCAGGGGGTTTTAACACCACACTTGGAGACAGTTACATACACTTTAATATAATTTTCCTTTTCTGTGTCATCCCATCTGTATTAAGTGCTTTTGCTCTCCTGCAAGCTGTCAAATGAGACTACAAGACTTATCTTGCTAGGTCAGGCCAAGGTTGGTCTTCTTCAGGGATAGACAATCTGGTCTCTTCAGACCACACTTCCTGTAGTCCATCGTCTATATTGTTGAGGACTTATGGAAGTTATAATCCAAAGCTAATGGGCAATAACAGGCTCTGGATGAGGCTCTTTTCAACAGCTGTCAGAAGCTTGAAATGGATGACCTTGCCCCAAGTACCTAATACAGTATTTCTGTACACAGAGATTCCAGACAGCAGTTATAGCTAGTAGCCTTTGAAAGACCAACCTCCTTTCAGTGTGGCTAGATCTTTTTCTGAAGCCAACTTATGGTAGTGAATTTTGTAAATGATTTACAAATGTAAACAATTTAAAGTTCACATGAGTGTCATATTCCGTGCAAAGAATCTGAATATTATTCCATTTTTTGTCCTGCAAGATTGTACTACCTCTTCAGAAATACCACATTTGCCCTCATCCAAATTCATAAGTAAATTCAGATTCCCCCTCTGGAAATCTGCAGCAGAAAAGCAAGGAAAATCTCCTCTGTAGAGGCAAGGTCAATTACTTATCTCTATGAGTCAGTATAACTCTGGAACACTAGCACTTCCAGCCTCTGTAGACTGGCATTTGGGGAAACTTAGGGCTGTATATATGAAGCACAGAGTTTCAGTCTAGGACCATCTCTCCAAATTATTTCATGCCTGAAACTGGGATGTCAGAAAACTGACCTAAATGAATTCTGATATGAAGAGACCTTACCTATATCTCAAAGAGTACTATGAGAATCAGAATTTAATTTTATATACACTTTCACATGTCTTTAATATTCAAATGGGGAAAAATACTTAAAGTTATAAAGGGAGAAAACATAGCTCAGAAATTTATATTTCTATGCATTTTAAGGAGTAGTTTATATTTAGTGAGGGATCTATACTCAGTAGTCTACTACACCATTGAGAGGGAAGTGCATAACTCTTCAAAAAGCTGTTAATTCCCATGACGCTAATAAGACATTTGAGGGGCTCTGTGAAAGAAGAAACTAAAAAAGGGTGAAATCGTTATTAACCCAATTTGCAGCTTGGCCCTCTTCAGATCCTTAAAAAATCTGCAGCATACAAAATGCAAGTGACAACTTGCTTTATCAAAGCAGAATTTGTGTTGACACACTAATTCCACAGAAAAAATATGGCATGCAGGGTCTTGGATTACCTGCTGTAACATCAAGCCCCAAATTATATTCATTGATAAAAGATGTATGTAGTAACATATACAGAACACCAACAGATATCAATGTTAATTAAATGTTTTTATTCAGCATCCACAACACACACATACACACACACACACACCCTACAACCACACAGCTAACTAAGAAATAAGAAATGAGAGTTTTCAGGGGAAATAGGTGATACGACACCTTTCTCGTAGTCCTGAAGAAGTTGCAGATGGAGAGAAGAAGCTCAGCGTGGTTTGCTGAGGGGGGCTCGCTGGGAAAACGGCAGCAAGCGATCTGGAACTGGGACAATTTGGGGAAACTCTCAGAACTGGGGGTTTTTATAGGGAAAGTATGACCGTAGGCTAGTCTGTACTTGGGGGAGAACAATGAGGTTTGGGAGCAAGACAATGTCTCCAAAAGGTCAGAATTTAACATGATGGGATTAAGTCCGAATCAAATGGAATGGCCAGTATGCAAGGCAGCTCGCTTGGGCGGTTAACATTTAGCTAGTCAAGTTACCTGCTTGGGGCAGGGGGTTTTTTGAGAGCATACATCTTTAATGAGGTGTTTGTCTAGGGAGGTCTCCTAAAGCAAATTGGCTAAGTCTGGCTTTCCTAGGTAGAAAAAATGTTAGCTTACCAAGCCGTGGGTTTGGGGGCCCTCCCCAAAACTTGGCCAAGGGTGGCAAATGGGATCGGAAATTTTTGGGAATAACCCAAACCCCCCCGATTTTTAAAAATCCCAAAAAAGGGGCCAGGCCACTACCATAGTGTCCAGGCACCTGCTAGATACAGCATGCCCTTTTTGGTTAATACTTGACTCATTTCCCACTGGCTTGGACCCTGTCTCTTGAGGTGTCAGAGCTGTCATCCACCACCACCATCAATTGCAGATGGGTTTCTTCGGGGTTTTAGGGCTAGATTCCACTTCGCTAGTTTAAAGCATTCAACCCATAAACATCTGTGGGTTGTTGTGCACCACACCCCACTCAAGAATCTCCAGTGTTATCACTGTGGACTGGCCTGGCTTTGGAAGATATTAGATATCGTTTGATATCACAATTCGATCTCATTTTGCCACCCTTGGCCAAGTGTTTGTGAGGCCCCCAAACAAGCACAGAGCTAGGCATGGCCCTTAATTGCTGAACATTCCTTTCTCCACCTAGGCAAGCCAGACTTAGCCAATTTTGCTTTAGGAGACCTCCCTAGAAAACACCTCATTAAAGATGTATGCTACTACAAAGAACCCCCTGCCCCAAGCAGGTAACTTGACTAGCTAAATGTGTAACCGCCCAAGCGAGCTGCCTCTGCATACTGGCCATTCCATTGTCGATTCGGACTTAATCCCATCATGTTAAATTCTGACCTTTTGGAGACATTGTCTTGCTCCCAAACCTCATTGTTCTCTCCCAAGTACAGACTAGCCTACGGTCATACTTTCCCTATAAAAACCCCCAGTTCTGGAGCTTCCAAATTCCCCTCCCGAGTTCCAGATCGTCTTGCTGCCGTTTTGCCCAGCGAGCTCCCCCCAGCAAACCACGCTGAGCTTCTTCTCTCCATCTGCAACTTCTTCAGGACTACGAGAAAGGTGTCGTATCACCTATTTCCCCTGAAAACTCTCATTTCTTATTTCTTAGTTAGCTGTGTGGTTGTAGGGTGTGTGTGTGTGTGTATGTGTGTGTTGTGGATGCTGAATAAAAACATTTAATTAACATTGATATCTGTTGGTGTTCTGTATATGTTACTAATACATCTTTGATCAATGAATATAATTTGGGGGCTTGATGTTACACAGGTAATCCAAGACCCTGTGAATTTTTTTCTGTGGAATTAGTGTGTCAACACAAATTCTGCTTTGATAAAGCAAGTTGTACTTGCATTTTGATGCTAATTTTTCTAAGGATCTGAAGAGGGCCAAGCCTTGGGAAAACTTTCACTTTTTTAAGTTTCTTTTTCCGGGCCCCCTCAAATGTCTTATTAGCGTCATGGGAATTAACAGCTTTTTGAAGAGTTATGCCCCCCCAATGGTGTAGTAGACTCTGAGTATAGATCCCTCACAAAATATAAACTACTCCTTAAAATGCATAAAAATATAAATTTCTGGCTATTTTTCTCCCTTTATAATTTTAAGTTTTTTTCCCCCATTTGAATATTAAAGACATGTGAAAGTGTATATAAAATTAAATTTTTTCCAATTTTTTGAGATATAGGAATTTTCATATCAGAATTCTTTTAGGTAGTTTTGACATCCCCGTTTCAGGCATGAAATAATTTGGAGAGATGGTCCTAGACTGAAACTCTGTGTTCATATATACAGCCCTAAAATCCCCCAAATGCCATCTACAGAGGCTAAGTGCTAGTGTTCCGAGTTATCTGACTCATAGAATAAGTAATTACCCCCACAGAGGAGATTTTCCTTGCTTTTTCTGCAATTTCCAGATGGGAATCTGAATTTACTTATGAATTTATAGGGGAAATTGGTATTTTTGAAGAGGTAGTACAATCTTGCGGACAAAAAAAGGAATAATTTCGATTTTTGCACGGGAAAAGCACTCATGTAACTTTAAATTGTTTACATTTGTAAATCATTTACAAAATTCCACCCTAAGTTGGTTTAGAAAAAAATCTAGCCACACTGAAAGGAGGTTGGTCTTTCAAAGGCTTGCTTTGCTGTCTGGAATCTCTGTGTACAGAAATACTGTATTAGGTACTTGGGGGAAATCATCCCTTTCAAGCTTCTGACAGCTGTTGAAAAAGCCTCATCCCAAACCTGTTATTGCCCTTTCTTTGGATTATAACTTCCATAAGTCCTCAACAATATAGAGATGGCTGGAAGTGTGGTCTGAAAAGCCGTTTTTTATCCCTGAAGAAACCAACCTTGGCCTGCCTAGCAAGATAAGTCTTGTGTCCATTTGACAGCTTCAGGAGAGCAAAAGCACTTAATACAATGGGGATGACACAGAAAAGGAAAATATAAAGTGTATGTAACTGTCTCCAAGTGTGGTGTTAAAACCCCCTGAGAAACTGGGTTTAAAAAAGTAAGTGAGATAGAAATTGGGAATATAGGAATTCCATTTCCCCTTCCTCCACTCGTCCAAGCACTTTAGTCCCAAAAAAAATAGAACCATTGAAATAAATAGAATTTGTTAGTCTGTTTAATATGTGTTTGTTTTTGTGGCCCTGGAAATGTCTGTGTTTACTGAAAGTGTGACAGTTGCTCTTGAAATTCTCTTTTAAACATTTTATTGCATTTTTGACATGAAAAAAAATTTTTAAACCAATAAGCAATAAAAATCTTGCTTTCCTTGGCACTTTTACAGATAAACCCCAAAATATTTAAAATTACTTTTATTTTGCTTTAACAAAATTTGGTGGTAGGGCCAATAATTTTAAGTGGAATGCGGGAGAGAAAAAAACTTTTGAGTGTTTTCAAAGAAATTTCCCCAACTTTTCATATTGATACAAACAAATGATTTCACTGTCTCATTTTGTTTTGATCCATACTTTCAGGAATATTTCTAGCCTTAAAATTGCTCTCAGGTGGCTCCATGCCCTCCCTTTTCACGGGGGAAAAAGAGAAAATGTAAAGATTGTTTTGGTTTTTTTTTGCGGGGCTGGCTGTCTCCAGTATAAGGCTTTTCTTTTGAGAACATACTTTTTTTTAGCATTATTGTTTTCCTTTTCCTTGGGAATTTGATTTGGCTCAGGGAAACAAAATATTTTCCCACTTTACATTAGCTGAAAGATTCTTTTCCCCAAAAGAATCAAAAATATTAGTAACTAATTTAACATTTCTGAAGGATTTTTGCAACTCCTTAAATGTTTTTTTTTAGTCTGAAGCACAAAAGGGTTGCACAAAAGACATCACGGGCAGTTTCTAACAAAACCGGGACAAGTTTCCCCAAAATTTTTTCAGTAAATGCTTTTAAGCATCATATGAACAGGCAAAAATTTAAAGAGAATGAAACATCTATTCTGGTCCTACACCCCCCTGGTTTTTCTGGTGGAGTTTTAGCCATCAAAAGGGTTCTAAAATATCTGAATAGGGGTTATTTTGCAGTGGGGAATTGTGTGGCCCCTCCAGATACTATTGAACTGCAGCCCCCCAGCATCCCTTTACTATAAGCTGTGCTGCTATATCTGATAGAAGCTGTAATTCAAGGAAAATAGAAGTCCATGAGGAATCCATTTTGTATAAATTCTGGTTTTTTTTAAATTATTTTTTCAGCATCACGTCCCCCAAACCCCCAAATGACTTGAGATCCAGTAAACTAAAGGTAATGTTTTGTAACATATTCTATTCCAATGACTTAAAATTGTCCTTTCGGGCTAACTAATTACCCGTTTTTTTATTACTCCAAATGTTGTGATACAGCCCCAGCATTTTAAACATAAAAAAAAAAAATACTAAAATTTTTTAGGGGAAAACCAACACAAGACCTGTACAAAGGGCCCTTTTACTTCTCTGAGTGCAGCTACGGGGGGAAAAAATGAACAATAGTAGTAAAAATCTTTTCTTCCTTTTCCTTCCAGGGAGAAGAGTTAAGCAGTATACACTCAATTGTTTTTTTTTTTTTAGCCATTATTACTATGCTGGCTGAATATAGATATAATAGATAGATAGGTATAGATATATAGTATATGTGCGCGCGGGGTGTGTGTGTGTTTTATACATATACATACACACCGACACACACACACACATATGTATATATAGGGCATGTATTATATATATATCTAAACACACACACACACACACACTAGAATTTTTTTGTTTTTATACTTGGACATATTTGGTATCTTTAAACATCATTTCCCAAATTTTGTGGTGAAAACTATTCTGGTTTTGCCAGTTTTTTTTTCTCCACATAAAGCACTGCAACCATTACTCTAGTAAAAAGGCAGGCTGTATGGCTCTATCTCCCTTTTCCCCACTTGCTTGAAATTAGGGAATGAGGGAATCAGTCTATTTCTTTTGTATGCCGGGAAAATCTGTTCTTTTCCCATTTCTGTTTTAAAAGTTGTGATTAAACAAAAATGGCACATTTTTTTAAAATTTTAAAATATATTTAAATATGCCTTTCAAAAAGGGAAAAACGGGGGAACTTTCAGGAAGTGCAAAAGCCATGACAGCTACATTCCATGTTTTGGGGTTTTCTGGGATGTTACACAATATAATTTGTGCCAGGAAAATTTCCAAGTTTTTCCCTTTTTTTTTTTTTGTTTTGTTTTGCCCCCCAAGCGGGGCCTTAGGAATACTCAGGGGTTTTAAAAAGGTATGATTTTAAATAGTAAAAACTAGGACTGATAACTAATAATAAAAAATTGTCTCTTTCCCGGGTTCAAATAATTTGGTCTTCTTTTTTTCAAAGTGACCCACAACTGCTTAGTTGTCAGAGCAGATGATCTCTACCAAAGGGGTGTTTTTTATTAATTCTTTTGGACTTTTCAGGGGTTTTAAACCACCAGCCTAACCCTTTTAAAAAACCTTTTTAAAATTAACCGGGGAAGCAGTTTTGTAATTTTTTGTTATTTTGGGAAAACCCCCTTTCAGGACCATGGTATTGGTTATGGTGGTCTGCACAATCCTACCTATCCCCCATGTTATTAAATGTCTGCATGAAGCTTCGGGGGGTGGGGAATCATTTGGAATTTAAACTGGGGTTCCCCCAATATAAAAAAACAAAGCACAACTCTATAACTCTCTTTTATTTCTCACCTAACACCTAGGGTATTAAGTTGATAATCTTTTAGTATTAATGGATTTGGGTAAAAGGGGTAAAGGGAAAAAGCTGAAATTAACACCAGCAAGGGCATTTTTATTCAGTGCGGGTTTTGGTGTGGGATTGGGATGTTCCCGGAAGGTTTCTGTGTTTCAAAAAAGATCAGACAGACATCTGGGGCTATTCCTTAATCCTAAAAAAATGTGGGCATTCCCCGTGGGGCAGCAATGGCAAAAGGTTCTTTTTTAAGGTACCACTAAAATTTATTCCAGAATAAATATGATTAAAGGAATGGAGCATGTTCCCCAGTTACTTTATATACAGTGTCCTTTCTGATGAGCTACTCTGGGAAAAATCTCTGAAGCTTTAGTTAAAGCAAAATGTGGTGGGTAGTCTTTAGGTGGTAATTCTAGGGAAGGGGGTTTTTTCTTTCTGATTGAAAGAATTTAAAATAGTTGCCATGTATTTTGGCTCTTTCAAAGTGTTTTTAACATTTAAATTGCTATCTGAAATGGGACCTCTTTTCTAAAAAATCTTAAGGGGTGGGGAAAAGGGCCCGCCTGCAGCTCAGGTCTAATCATTTTAAAGTCACTTTTTCTCCTTTCCCCAAAAGGGTATGAAGGGCATTTCTACCAAATTATGAGGGGTCCCTAGCCTCTCATTTCATCGGGAATTTTTAACCCCCAAAAAGTGTGGTGTGTGGGGTTTGCACCACATTTTTCCCGGCCTGGGAGAGGGCTTTTTTGAAACAAGAAGTAAAAAAACAAGTGAATCTGATCCCCTTCCTTTTTTGTAAAAGGCTTTCTTTGGGGGGTTTAAATGGCCCAGAAAGGCCCCAAAACATAATGAAAATACTCTCCATGATCCCTTCAATTTTGGGGGCTTTTTTTTTTTTTCAGGAGCTGGTGCAGTGGGAGCATGCAGCCCCCAAGGATTCTTAAGGTGGGCTAATTTGCCCTCAAACCCTCCCAAAGTTGTCCGTTCTTGATCTGGATCATTTTGAACTTTTTCTGCTTAACAAAATATTCAAGAGAAGTGTCCCCAACACCATTACTTTTAAACTTTTATAAATTTTGAGAAATTTTATCCCATTCTGGTCCCGATGTTCAATGCATTCCCTGGAGTTGTGATCTGTTTCCTACAGTTACATGGTTTTTTAAATGTTTTTTAAAGTTATCTAGATCCTACATAATTGGTGGTAGAAATTTAAAATTTAAAAAAAAAAAAGAAAACAATTACTAATACTAATATGAATAAGGACAATTTGGTCCCAAATTACATTTTTATCCAAAAACATTCACAGTTCACAGGGAAAATAATATTATACAAAATAAAGTTTTTAAAAAAAAATAAAAAAGGTACAGTAGAAAATAATGACAAAAATTTTGGGGGGGTTTTGGTTTATTTGGGAAATGTATACCCAAAACAATGCAATTTTATGGCATTAAAAATGACAAAAAGTCAGAATGGTAGGGAAAAGGGCTTACAATAAAACAGTCTCATTGTCTGGGGAAAAAAATTTATTTTTTCATAATTTGGGAAAAACCTTATCGGATGCCTAGGTTTTTTTTCCCCGGTGGTCTTAACATATGTAAGGTAAGTTTTCCCTTTCCAAAACAAACTTTTGCATTTCCCCCATTGAGGATGATATCTTTTACACCAGTAGGGTAAATCTTCTCTTACCTTGTGTCTTCTTCCTTGTTAATAACTTTTTCCATTTGTCCACATAAAATTTTTTTTGTACAATGTTTGGGAAAGGGATGATATTAAAGTCAATCCAAAAACCAATTTTTTCGTTATCTTGACTAAAGATGTCATTTTTTTTTTCAAGTGGGTATATCAATGTTGCAACTAAATAATAAAAAATAATAATAATAATAATAATAATAATAAAAATAATAATAGTTGTTGTGTATGGCTTAATATGGGAAAAAAAGAAAAAATCCCCCCAGCCAAGTTTTTAGGAAGTCTTATTTCAACATTTTTAATTTGGATCTCCCTTTATTTAATAATGTGGACCAAGAAAAAGATAAAACCCCTTTTATTTTTAGTTTTTTTTACCTTATGTGAAACCTTCAGGAGCAATTTTATTAAAAATTTTGTTTTTAGTGGAAATGAATTCATGGGTTTTTTGGGGTCAAAAATTTTCAGAATCTTCCCAAAAAAATAATGGGAAAATTTTTTTTATTCTGTTTTTTTAATTTTCTTTTTAGTAAGTGTTTTGGATATAAATTTATGGAGTGAAAATCCAATAGCACCTAATGTGACTAGATAATCTTTAAACATTTTTGCATAACACAGTATTTGTTTCTATTTTATTATCTCCTTTATTTTGGAGCTTTTTGGATATTGGGTTGGGGTTTTTCCGTTGTGAATCTGCTAGTAAACGGATTAGGTAGGAAAAAACTTTGACAAAAAAAGACAGTAATAAAAATTCTTTTTGTTTTAGGGAAGGGGATGATAAGTAGGAGAAGGGAAAAAAAATGAACCAAATAAATGTTTGCTTGAGCAAATATTTTCAATAGTAGAAATAAGATG
>CAOKZL010005588.1:0-10598 GCA_948472985.1 Iguana delicatissima | reverse complement strand
AAAAAGGTTTTTCTTAATTACTTAAAACCCCTCAAAAAATTAAAACCCAAACACAAAAGAAAATTGGGAGGGGGGAAAAGGGCTCGGGGTTTTTTTGGGGGCCCCAAAAAAATTTTTTTAAAAAAAAAACCCCCCTTAAAAACACCAAAAAAATTGGGTTTTTTTTAAAAGGGCCCCCCCCCTTTTTCTTTTGGCCCCAAAAAAGATTAATTTTTTTTCATTCTTTTCTGGGGGTTTTTCTTTTTAAAAAAGGGGTTTTAAAAATTTTTTCCCCAAACCGGGGTTTTTTCCCGGTTGTTTATTTCATTTGGTTTTTTAAAATGACCCCTTTCGGCCCCCAATTTTAAAAAAAAGGGGGGGTTTTTGACAAAAATTCCCCGAAAAAAAATTTTTTTTCATTTTTTATTTTGGAGTTTTAAAAAATTTTTTTTCCCCACAAAAAAAATTTTTCCCTTTGAAATTGAAAAAGGGGAAAAAAATCCAAACCATTCCCCTTAAAAATTGGGGGTTTCCCCTTTTTAAAAAATTTTTTTTAAAAAGGGGGTTTCTTTTTTTTTGAACCGGGGAAGGGTTTAAAATGAAAAAACTAAAGGGACGAAACTTTAAATCCTTAAAGGTATTTAAAGGGGGGGGGGGAAAACCCCCTTTGGTTTTAAAAATTTTGCAAACCAAAAAAATTTTTCAAAAAAGGGTTTTTTCCTTTTTTTTTAATTTCCCCCCTTTTTTCCCCCCTTTTTTAAAAAAATTGAAGGGGGGGGAAAAAAAAAAAGAAAAATTTTAGAAGGAAACAAAAAAGGGATTTTTTTCCCACTATTTTTTTAATTTTGGGGGAAACCCCCCCCCCTTTTAAATATTAAACCAAAAGGAAAAATTTTTTTCCCCTTTTTTTTTTTTTTTGGGGGGGTTTTAAAAAGGGGCCGGGGAAATTTTTAAAAACCCCAAAAAACGGGGGTTTGGGGGAAATTTCTAGGGCCCAAAAGGGCCAATGGGGGGGGGTTTTTTGTCCGGGTTTTTTTTTTCCCCCCCCTTTAAAATCCCCCCGGGCCTTTTTCCCCTTTTTTAAAAGCACCCTTTTGAGGGGAACCCAAAAAAAACCCCCTTTTCCTAGGTTAAACCCCCTTTTTAATCAAAAATTTGGTGAAAAAAAAATTCCCCTTTTTTTAAAGGAAATTAAGAATTTTTCTAGCACACAAAAAAAGGTTGTAATGGGAGGTTGCTTTTTTTCAGGGCCCTTCCCCCTTGGGGGAACTGCAATTTTTCGTTCCTTTTTTGTGTCTTTTTTAAAAATTTCCCTTGGGGGAGAAGGGATCAGGTTTTTTGAGGAAAAAAAGCGGGGGGGCCAAAACCTGTTTAAATAATCCTTGTTTTAACTTTTGTTTTTTTAATCAGTGATTCCCTTCCGGTTTTATTTTTCTTTCTTTTTTTTCCTTCTTAACCCCAAATCTTGTAGATAATTTTTCAATCCCCCAACCAATTGTATTCAGATTTAAATGATTATTCCTGAAATTTTCCCCTTTTTTGGGGATCCCTGCCCCTCTTTTTAAGGAAAAAAGGGACTAGGCCCCTTTTTCCCGGGGTTAAAAGGCCTCCCCTAAATAAACCCGGGATAAAAAACTTTTCGGACCCACCAAAAATTTTCCTCCAACCAATCTTGGGCCCCCCCAAAAAACAAAAAAAAAACCCTTTTTTAAAATTCCTGGCCCTTTTGGTTTTGCAAAAGGGCTGGAAAAAAACCCTTGGGGGTTTTTTAAGCATTTTAATTGAAGGGGATTTACTTTTTCCCTGTTCACTGATGTAAAACTTCCAAAAGGGTTGGGAAAAAACCAAAATTTTTCTTCTAAAAATTTGCAATTGGACACCCCCAAAAGGGGAAATTTGCGGGTTTCCCCTTCCCCAAGGGAAGGGGGAAATTTTAAAAGGGATTTTAGGGGAAAAATTTTTTTATAAAAAATTTTTTTCCGGAAAATTGGGGGGTTTCAAGGAGCTTTTGAAATCCCCCCCTGCGGGAAAACCCCGGGTTTTAAAAGTCCTCAGGTAAAAACTCAAGAAATCCACTAACTGTTAAGTGTATTATTCCATTTCAACATCCTGTGGAATTCTGGGTTTGCAGTTTACTTAGCCCAAAAGCTCTCTTGCCTAGAATTCTATTTTTTTTTTTTTTTTTTTTTTTTTTTTTTTTTTTTTTTTTTTTTTTTTTTTTTTTTTTTTTTTTTTTTTTTTTTTTTTTTTTTTTTTTTTTTTTTTTTTTTTTTTTTTTTTTTTTTTTTTTTTTTTTTTTTTTTTTTTTTTTTTTTTTTTTTTTTTTTTTTTTTTTTTTTTTTTTTTTTTTTTTTTTTTTTTTTTTTTTTTTTTTTTTTTTTTTTTTTTTTTTTTTTTTTTTTTTTTTTTTTTTTTTTTTTTTTTTTTTTTTTTTTTTTTTTTTTTTCACCAAAAAGGACTAATTTGGGGCCGGGGAAAAAAAACCCCAAAAAATTTTTAAAATTTAAACCTTTTTTTTTTTAAAAAAAATTTTTTTTCTCGTGTCAGTTTCCCCTCCCCATGGCCCTTTTTTAAAAAACCTTTCCCCCAACTTTTTCCTGAAAAACCCCCTTCTAAAATTTTCCCGGGGTAAAAAACCCCTTTTGGAAAGGGGGATTTTTCCCAAAGCCTCCTTTCCCAAAACGCAAATACCCCAAAACCCCTTTTTTTATTTCCCCAACCCCTTTTTTTAAAAATTTTCCAAAAAGGAAAAATTTTTTTCTATACTTTGGATATAAAATTTTTTTGGGTTTTCCCCCAAAATCCCTTTTAATTAAATTATTTTTTTTTCCATTTTTTTTTTTTAAAAAATTTGAAAGGACCCCCCCTTTTTTTTATTTTTCCCCCCCCCTTTTAACCAAAAAAAGTTTTTTTTGGGGGAAAAATTTTTAAAAACCCTTTTTTTCCCCTTGGGTTTAAAAATTTTAAAATTTTTTCCCCAAAAGTTTTGTGGCCCCCCGGGGTTTTTAAAAAAACCCCATTGAGCCCCTTTTAAATTAGGGAAATTTTTTCCCTCAAAAAAGGTTTTAATTTAAAAAAAATTTTCTAAAATTTTTTCCCAAAAATGGGAACCAAAATTCCCCTTTTTTAATAAAATTAAATAAATTTTTTAATTTTTTGGAAAAAAAAAAAAAAGGGAAAACAAATTTTTAAGTTTTTTTAAAAATTTTTCAGTTTTTTAATTCCCCTTTTTCAAATTTTTTTTTTTTCCCCCTTTAAAATGCCCCCATTCAAAAGGGGGGGAAAAAATTTTTTTTTTTAAAGGGCCCTTTTTAAAAAAAATTTTTACCAATAAAAACCCCCTTTTTCCCCTTTTTTAAAAAAATTTTCCCCCAAAAGAAACCGGGGGAAAGGGGGGTTTTTTTTAAAGGGAAAAACCCCCGGGGGCCCCCCCAAATTTTTTTTTTTGGGGTTTTCCCTTTTAAATTTAGGGAAAAGGAAAAAATTTTTTTTGGGTTTTTTTTTTTTTTTTCCCCCCCCCTTTTTTTTAAAAAAGGCCCCTTTTAAAAAAAATTTTTTGCCCAAAAATTTTTTTCCCCCTTTTTTTCCCCCCTTTTTTTAAAAAAAAAAAAAAAAAAACCCTTAAGGGGGGTTTTTTCCCCCCCCCAAAAAAATTTTCCGGAAACAAAAAAAAAAACCCCCGGGCCCCCCCCCTTTTTTCCCCCAAATTTTTCAAAAAAAAAAACCCCCCAAAAAAAAAACCCCCAAAAAAAAAAAAAAAAATTTTTAAAACCCCCCCTTTTTTTGGGAAAAACCCCCAAAAAAGGGCCCCGGGTTTTTAAAAAAGGGGTTTTTTTTTTTTTTTGGGGGGAAATAAAAAAGGGGGAAAAAACCCCAAAAACCGGGGTTTTTTCCCCCCCCCCAAAAGGGGGGCCTTTTTTAAAATTTTTTGGGGTTTGGGGGAAAATTTTTTTTTTAAATTTTTTTTAAAAAAAAAAAAAGGGGGGGCGGTTTTTTTTAAAACCCCCCGGGGGTTTTTTTTCCCCTTTTTTGGGAATTTTAAAAATTAATTTTGGGGAAAGGGGGGGAAAAAAACCCTTTTAAATTTTAAAAATTTTTCCCAAAAAAAAAATTTTTTTTTGGGGTTTTTGAAAGGGCCCCTTTTTTAAAAAATTTTTTTTTTTTAAAAAAAAGGGTTTTTTTTTTGGAAAGAAAAAAACCCTTTTGGGGGGGGGTTTTTTTTAAAAAAAAAAAAAAAAGGGGTTTTTGCAAAAAAAAAAGGGGGGTTTTTGGGAAAAAAAAAAAAAACCCCCTTTTAAAAATTTTTTTTTTCCCCCCCAAATTTTTGGGGTTTTGGGGAAAAAATTTTTTTTAAATTTGGGGTTTTTTTCCCCCCAAAAAATTTTTTTTTTAAAATTTTGGGTTTAAATTTTTTTTTTGGGGGAAAAAAAATTGGTTTTTTTTGGGGGGGGGTTTTTTAAAAAAAAAAAGGGGGGGTTTTTTTTAAAAAAACCCCAAAAATTTTTTTTTTTTTTTTTTAATTTTTTTAAATTTTTTTTAAAAAATTTCCCCAAAAAGGGGGGGGCCCGGGGTTTTTTTTTTAAAAAGGGTTTTTTTTCGGAAAAATTTTTTTTTTTTAAACCGGCCCGGGGGGAAAAAAAAATTGGGGTTTTAAGGGGCCCGGGGGTTTTTTTTTTTTCCCCCTTTTTTTTTTTTTGGGGGGGGGGGGGAAAAATTTTTTGGGGGGGGGTTTTTTTTTTTCCCAAATTAAACCCGGGGGTTTTTTTAAAAAAAAATTTTTTTCCCCGGGGAAATTTTTCCCCTAAAATTTTTTTTTTTTTCCCCAAACCCCCCCCTTTTTTTTTAAAAAGGCCCCCAAAAAAAAAATTTTTTGACAGCTTTTCTTATTAGTCCATGTGCCTGTCTCCCCTCACACCCCCCACACTGCGCCACTGTGTCAACTGACATTAGGAGTTTGCCCATGTGTAATATTTTGTAGCTGGAGGCATCAAAATTGGCTTATAGTGAGAAGTGGGAAGGGGTATATATGAGTTAAGTCAAAGAACAGGGACTCCACATTTCTTGTGGTACACAAAAATTCTGCCAACAGATCACCCCTTTACATTCTTTTTTTTCCTAAGTTCTACCCCAATTCCATTTAATATTTAAATTTTAATTTCTAAAATGGGAAAATCTCAAGTCCTCATACTTATCATGCAGCAGTACCAGACGATGGTTCAGTTTTTCTCAAGATAAGACAGACTGTACTATTTCAGGGTATGATCATATTGTTATATTTTCTTTGAGCAGAGCTCCTATGTCTTTAAGGAAAATGTGGGCAAAGTGCAGCCCTGGGACCTCAGGCAGTTCTCCTAGGTTTCATTTGTGGCTCTTGGCTTCCTAGATTCCCCTTTTACTAGCCTAAAAAGGGGGCAAATTGCATCATTGGAAGCCTCCAGGAGTGGCAGTTCTCCTTTTAAACACATTGTACTTACAACTCCTGCACTGTTTTAAATCAATAAATACTAATTTTTCACAACCAGAAAGTTTTGTAGGCCCCTCCAGAGGTTTAGGCAGTAATTGTTCCCTCATCCATTGCAGTTGCCACACTTACTTCAGAGCTCAAGCTAGGGCATCTGGGACAGAGATGTAATGGATGGGGAAAGTTTCAGCTCCAGAAATTCTGCCTGGACACTTCCACAGTCCAAGCTATACTATGGGGAACATGACAAGGGTCTCAAAACTGTTTCTTTGGGCTCAGAACTCAGCCCTGCTCTGAATTCTACCTCCCACTCGTTTGTCAAAATTGCTTGCTAAAAGCCACAATCAACACAGTCAGTGGCAAAGCAGTTATCAAGTAAAACAGCTTTTTAAGTCACAATCTTGATCCAAGAGGCATATCTAGTTGAGATGGGTTCTATCCAATTTACTGGATCTATAAATACCACTAAATCTTCTCACATCTGTAGAGAGATGTAAACTGAACATGCAAGAAGAACATGCAGGAAGAAAACAGATATCATATCTTTTTTGGAGAAGGCCTTTTTGGGAAACCGAAAAATTGGTGAGCTCCACTTCCAGAGCAACATAAATGGTACTCAGTTTGGCAGAAATGTTCCCCCAAGAAGGAAAGGCTACACTTTTACAAGCAAAACCCCCAGACCTCTTGAATGGCTTGAGGAACATTACCAAATCAAAAGCACTTATTATCCCAGCCAATCATCTACTTAAGCCTACCCCACAATAGTCTCCAATTGGTCATACTGGCTGGCAAATCACTAGAACTATAGTTCAAAACAGCTCTAGAGCCCTAACTTGAATAAGTCTCAACTTCCCAGTCTCTCCTAGGACAGAGATTCTCAATTTGTGGAACATGCCATCTGACCATACTTCCAAATTGCACACCATCTTAAAAGTCCATAGTAGACCATCCACACGGACTTTTCTTTTACTTTTACAGTACTTCAGTAACTAACTGCACACCATAAACCTACTCATCAAAGCTAATTAGTTGTGAAAACAAGCAAATTCTCCTCAGATTTCACAAGTGCCCCTTGAGCCTTTACCCAAACTGCACAAATATGCCCTTGGGAACACTAACAAAGGTATTTGGTTCAATCAATGAAAAACTCTGGATTTGCATAGTACCCTTTTAAAGAAATAGCATTATGTCAACCATAGATCGAGGGAGATACTGGTACCACTCCACTCTGCTTTGGTTAGACCTATTTGAATACTGTGTCCAGTTCTGGGCACCCCAATTCAAGAAGGACGTGGTCAAGCTGGAGGGAATCCAGAAGAGGGTGCCCAAAAATGGTGAGGGGCCTAAAAAACCCATCCCCTATGAGGATAAGTTTAAAGAGCTGGGTATGTTTATTTGCAGAAGAGAAGGTTAAGAGGGGACATGTAACCCATTTTTAAAATTTTTGAAGGAATGCCATTTTGGACGAGGGAGTGGGCTTGTTTACCACTGCTCCAGAGACCAGGACAAGGAGCAATGGTTTTTAAGTTAGGAAAGGAGTTTCCCACCTGAACCTCAGGAAAATTTCCGGGATGGGTCGGGCTTTTGTCGTGGAATATGCTGCCTCAGAGTGTAGTGGAGTCTCCTTCTTTGGAGGTTTTTAAGCAGAGGCTGGATGGCCATCTGTAGGAGTGCTTTGAGGGTGTTCCTGCATGGCAGGGGGTTATGGATGGCTCCTGTGATCTTTTCCCAGCTCTACATTTCTGTGATTCTATGATTCTATGATTAATAGGGAACAAGAAGTGTGAGCCACTGATATAAAGCCCCCCAGTAAACGTTTGTACAGTTCTGGGAAAGGAGCATCTGTCACTTTTAACTATAAAGAGCGACTGTACAAAATGGCTGCATAATGGAGAAGCCCACTTTGGCGCTCCTGGTTGTTTCAGCTCAACAGCTGTGAGATGTGGCATGGAGGGGGTTGGCATCACCTGCAGTGAACAAAAAGTGAGAAAAGAGTTTGAATGGCTCCCTTTCAGATGTATGCTGATGCACCTTCTGAATGGTGGAAGAGAGCACGGGGGAAGAAAAGGGCCACCTCTAGGGCTCAGTGCCTGCTAATGGCGGTTACCAAGGCAGCAGGGCAAATCCCGACCAGAGTTTTTCCACGCTGTGATGCCACACTTTTTTGCCTAACTAAGGATTTGGGTATCTGCACAAACCCACTTGCTTCTGTGTGGTTTCCCGAAACAGGCTAAATTATGCAGGGTCTTAAACTGTAAGAAGGGTCCAAAAAAGAAAGCTAAAGCAAAACGGGGAAAAAAAGACTTTTTGCTCTTCTTTGTTTCAAATTTTCAAGGGAAGGACAAAAAGGGATCCCCCCAATGATGTTATTATATCTATTTACAAATATGGACATTTTATACATTCATTTAAATCTGTAACTCAACAATATCTCAGTTTATTGTTTATCTGAATTTCTTTATTTTCCTTCCCCGCATATGTACTATTTTTTAAAAAAGGAAGGAGGGAGGGAGGGGGGGGAGGGAGGGAGGGAAATAAAATAAAACACAGAGAAGAAATCCCACTGTAGTAAATCTCTCCTGAGAGGTAAGGTTAGGCAAGGAATTAGTAGCAATCCAAGGTTAGGCAGTGAGCTTCCCAACCCCATCCACATAACCTGCATACACCATTCCTAAGGCCATCCAAGGGAAATGAAGCAGCATCACACCTTCAGTGATGCGTGGTTTAGCTCTTGCAGAGAGTCCCCTTCCCACTGGCTTGCTATCACTGAGGCCATCTGAAGGAAAAAATGCAGCAGCCCTTCTCTGTAAGTCGATCCAACTCCATTACCTGTGGTATTGCTAGGACCTTTTTAACTTTAACTGAGAGTAGGTTCCTGGAGCTGGTTCTTTTTTCCTGTTCCTTTCTGACTTTTCCCCATCTGTGTTTTCTTTTACACTGTAAGCCTAAGGCCCAGGAATTATCTTATTTCATATCTTTTTCTATTGAAGAGCTATCTAAAATGCTCAAAATAGACAAAAATGAAAAAACAATAATAAAGCCTGAGCAGGGATTTGAAACCAAGTCTTGCTGGTCCCCTTTAATCACCCTGCTTTCTAAAATGCCATAGTGGTTCCATGAGCCCAGAGGAAGTGGCAACACTTATTTTAAATAAAATCCACACGACAGAAGAATGCTACATCAAAATCATCTAAGGCATCCCAGCAAAAACTTAACACAGGCCTCCAGAAAAAAAACCCCAAATTTTTTTTCAGCACTTTTTGTCCTTTTTTGGGGGGGGAGGGGGGATAAAATTTTTCCTCAGAATGTAATGATATTATCATAAAAAGGGGAATTTCACCTCTGATTTTTGGCAGCTAACAAATAATTGAGAAAGGCAGTTGTTGGGCATTTTTAAAAACATCAGTTTCTGAGATCTCTGATTGGGCTTGGTTTTTCTACAGTATGTACATTTATTCTTAAAAAGGTATCTGTGCCTGTGTTTATGAGGTCCAAAATTATTTGCCAAAAAAAAGGTAGTTTTTGAGACCTAATGGCTAATGGTTTACTTTGGTGTTATGCATTCTGAGTTTTTAGTGTGCTGTTTTTTTTCAGTTTGTGTGTGGTTGCAATTGGAATATAGTTAGCAGGGAAGATGAACATTGCATTTCCAAAGAGCCAATGTGAGGAAGGGGGGTTTGGGCCCTTGGTAGTCACTTTTTTCCTTTTTTGGAGAAGTGATTGTATTTTGCAGATAGTGTTCTCTGCTGGATGCGGGGGCAGCTCCCCACACCCATCGTTTGAATAAATACATATTTTGAAAGGCATGATAAGTCTCCCCGTGCTCTCTCATCCCAAAGGAAACTAAAGGATTTTTTTTTTAAAGCTTCGGTTAATGCTTCAGAGGGGTATGGACGGATGTGCATATCATCTGTTGTGGAAACCTAATGACAGTCTGAAAGTCAAAATCACGTATTGGATTACTGTAGCCTCCCGGGCAATTCATTCCATTCCCCTGGTGTGAAGCTCTTGGGGAAAAAATTGGGAAAAATCCCGACTGCCTGTTCATTTTGTGTCTCCCCAGCTGCTAATTTTCCTTCTTTTTTAGTTCTGTGCTTTCTTTGCATTTGCTGCATCAGCTGCCTTCAAAGAAAGCAGTAGGCCGAATTCGCTGGCAAATTGATTCCCCTTTTTACGATTTCACTCTATAGATACCACTATTCCCCCACCTCTGCTAAGAATATGCGATGTAATATGCTTCTTTGGCTGTCTAGCCCACCTTCCGAATGATAGAATGGTGCTGATTATCTGAGACAGTCCTGATTTAAATCCTCTTCCATTCTACTTTTTCACTTGTTTTTAAAATGTCCCAGTTTTTTCTTTTCCTCCCCCTTTTCCCCTTTTTCCTTGGTTTATTTCCCCTTACTGCAAACTGAATTCAAAGTACCAAAGTAGTTTTCTCTATTAACTTTATTTTTGGGGAGGGGGAGAGAAGGGGGTAAAATTTTGTGGGTTCCCCATAAGGGGCAGGGAAAAGCAAACTGTCAGCCTCTCCTTTTTGTGTTTTTGCCCCAATTAATAATTTTTCCCCATCTTGACTGTCTCTGAAGTTGCTTGGCTATGCCTTTTTTGGGTTTCATTTGTGAAATAGGAGGGTCTGTTCCTTTCCTTCCATGGGCAAATGATAGGAGGAGAGTAAACTTTGCTAAGGGACAGCCAGTTGGTAAATTTTCCCGGGTTTTTTAAAGGAGGAATTCATTTTGATTTAAAACAGATCACTGGCTCAGCATCAGAGTTTTATTTTTTGCCCCAAATCATTCCGAACCTACTACATCTCAGAGTTTGTCTCACTTTACTTTGGCTTTTCAAATTCTGTGCCTTCCCACACCTCTTGTCCTTGGAACCTTAAGGTCCTGGGTGATCTTGGAATCATCCCACAACAAAGATCACTGGTAGGCTTCCAGCAACAGTGCAAATTGATTTCTTGGCATATTCTTCAAAGGGATGTTATTCATCTACACAGAAGGTTGTTTCTTGCCCGCCCTCTAGCTGCCTTGAAAACATTTAGACTATTTCACAAAATGTGATGGGAACTGGCTGTGAAGGAGCAAAAGCACCCAAAGGGAACTTCTGATCGTTTTTTACTGTCTATATCGCACTTGGTGGTGGCTTTACTGAG